>ML103942.1:9189-57550 GCA_003697995.1 Taxidea taxus jeffersonii
ATATATATGTATGTATACAAATATATTTGTATACATACATATATATATTTACATACATACACATGCACGCATGCACAGACACACAGTATGACCAATTATATGCCAATAACTTAGGCAATCTAGAAAAAATTGATGCATTCCTGGAAATATATAAACCACCAAAACTGAAAAAGGAAGAAATAGAAAACCTAAACAGACCCAAAACCAGCAAATAAATTGAAGCAGTAATCAAACATCTCCCAACAAGCAAGAGTCCAGGGCTAAATTGATTCCCAGGGGAATTCTACCAAACAGTTAAAGAAGAATTAATACCTATTCTTTTGAAACTATTATAAAGAAAAAATGGAAGGAGAACTTCCAAAGTCCTTCTATAAGACTAGGATAACCTGGCCCCCAAAACCAGACAAAGACCTCACTAAAAGAATTATAGACCAATATTCCTGATGAATATGAATGCAAAAATTCTTACCAAGATAGTACCTAATAGGATTCAACAGTTGAGGAAAAGAACTATTTACTCGGCTAAGTGGGATTTATTCCTTGGCTGCAAGGTAGTTCAACATCTGCAAATCAATGTGATATACGTTGTTAATAAAAGAGAGAACAAGAACACATGATCCTCTCAGTAGATGCATAAAAGGCTTTTGAAAAAAAAATACAGCATTCTTTCTCAATTAAAACCCTTCATCATGTAGGAATAGAGGAAACATACCTCAATATCATAAAAGCTATATATGAAAGATTCACAGCAAATATCATCCCTAAGGGGGAAAAAATGAGAGCTTTTCCATTAAGGTCAGGAACATAATAAGGAAGTCCACTCTCACCACTATTGTTTAACATAGAGCTGGATGTCCTAGCATCAGTAATCAGACAACAAAAAGAAATAAAAAACATCCAAACTGGCAAAGAAGAAGTCAAACTTTCACTCTTCACAGATAATATGATACTCTATGTAGAAAACCCAAAGGAGTTTGTCAAAAGAAAAAAGAAATGCTAGAACTGATAAAGAAATACAGAAAATTTGCAGAATATAAAATCAATGCACAGAAGTCAGTTGCATTTCTATGTACTAACAATGAGGCAGAAGAAAGAGAAATCAAAGTATCAATTCCATTTACAATTGCACACAAGACCCTAAGACACCTAGGAATAAACCTAACCAACGAGATAAAGGATTTCTGAAAACTATAGTACATTTATGAAAGAAATTGAGGAAGATACAAAGAAATAGAAAAACATTCCATGCTCTCGGATTGGAAGAATGAATATTGTTAAAATGTATATGCTACCCAGAGCAATCTACACATTCAATGCAATCCCTATCAAAATACCATTGACATTTTTACAGAGCTGGAACTAATAATCCTAAAATTTATATGGAACCACCAAGACCCCAAATAGCCAAAGGAATCTTGAAAAAGAAAACCAAAGCTAGAGGCATCACAATTCCAGATTTCAAACTGTATTACAAAGCTGTACTCATCAAGACAGTATGGTACTGGCACAAAAAACAGACACATAGATCAGTGGAACAAAACAGAGAACCCAGAAATGGACCCTTAATTCTGTGGTCCACTAATCTTTGACAAAGCACAAAAGAATATCTAATGGAAAAAAGACAGTCTCTTCAACTATTGGTGTTGGGAAAATTGGATAGCCACATGCAGAAGAATGAAACTGGAACTTTTTCTTAAACACCATACACAAAAAATAGACTCAAAATGCATGAAAGTCCTAAATGTAAGACAGGACTCCATCAAAATCCTAGAGGGGAACAAAGGCAACAACCACTGTGACCTCAGCCACAAAAATTCTTGCTATAGAAACATCTCCAAAGGCAAACTAAAATGAACTGTTGTGAGTTCATCAGGATATAAAGTTTTTGCACAGCAAAGGAAACATCCATCAACAAAAGTAAGGCAACCCATGGAAGGGAGAGGATATTTGCAAGTGTCTTATCAGATAAAGGGCTTGTGTCCAAAATCTATAAAGTATTTCTTGAAATAACACCTACAAAACAAATAATCCAGTCAAGAAGTAGGCAGAAGACATGAACAGACATTTCTCCAAAAAAGACTAAACAAATGGCTAGCAGACACATGAAAAAGTGCTCAACATCACTCTGCATCAAGGAAATAAAAATCAAAACTGCAATGATATACCACCTCCCACCTGTCAGAATGGATGAAATGAACAACCCAGGAAACATGAGATGCTGGTGAGGGTGCAGAAAAAGGGAACCCCCTTATACTGTTGATGGGAATGCAAATTGGAGCAGCCACTCTGGAAGACAGTACGGAGGTTCCTGAAAAGGTTAAAAATAGAACTATCCTATGATCCATCAATTGCCCTACATAGTGATTTGAAGGGGCACATGCACCCCAATGTTTATAGCAGCAATGTTCACAATAGTCAAAATATGGGGGGAAAAAAGATGTCTGTGAACAGATGAATGGATAAAGAAGACATGTAACATGTATAAAATGGAATACTACTTAGCCATCAAAAAGAATGAAATCTTGCCATTTGCAATGATGTGGATGGAACTAAGGTTATTATGCTAAGAAAATAAGTCAGTAAGAGAAAGACAAATACCATATAATTTCACTCACATGTGGAATTTAAGAAACAAAATAGATGAACATAGGAGAAAGGAAGGAAATATAAAGTAAGATTAAAACAGATAAGGGGCAAAGCATAAAAGACTCTTAACTATAGAAAGTGAACCTAGGGTTGCTGGAAGGGAGGTGGTTGGAGGGATAGGATAATTGCGTGAAGGACATTAAGAAGGGCACTTGATGTAATGAGCACTAGTGTTATAGGCAACTGATGAATCATTAAATTCTACCCCTGAAACTAATAATACATTCTATGTTAACTAAATTGAATATAAATAAAATACTTTTAAAAAAGAATATACCAAGATGAATGTGTATCTTCCTTTTAACATGCTAGTTAATTACATTAATAGATTTTCAATATTGACTAATAACAGTGTTAAAAACGGACTTATCAAGAAACAGTGTGTGGGGGGTGCTAGGGAAATGGCAGAGGAGTAAGGGACCCTGTTTCAACCAGTCCCCTGAATTTAGTTGGATATCTACCAAACCATTCTAAATACCCACAAAATCAGTCTGAGATGCAAGAATATATATCTAGATCTCTACACATGGAAAACTCTGCCAGTCATAAGGTAGGAAAGGCAGATTCATGAGTCTGCAGGCAGATATCAGAAGATAAACAGAAGGGGGAGGGAGCCCCCATAAGCTGTCACTTGGAAAGTTATATAACACCAGAGTGCACACAGAGTGATAGTGGCAGAAAAGAGCTTTAGAGCAGTGCTCAGACAGGATCCATGAGCTGCGGGTGTGCGTGCAAAAACCCAGGGCAGCTCAAGATTTTAGAAACACAAAGGTCAGAGACATGACTCAGCTCTGGGATTGAACTCAGGGAGAGTTGCTGTGGGCATGAACCACCACAGGAGGCTGCAGTTTTCAGCATCAATATATAGAAATGGAGACTGTGTGTCCTGGAGGGCTAAGTGAAGAGTAGAATGCAGCTTCGTTGCTCTGGGACAGAGATTTATGTGGGGCCATTTTTGCTCTGAATCTCAGAAGAGATGCAGAGAGCCACCAAGGAACAAAAGCTAAAAAACCAGTTTCCACTGAGCCCAGCCCCACACAGGGGGCAGGGCAAGTCTGCTAACCAGGATTGCCTGAGAAACAGCATGGTGGGTCCATCCCCCAGAGGAACAAGAGGACTACAACACTAGGGTTCACATAAAACAGGTGCATTTTGCTTGAGTCATATTTAATACTTTGGATTGTGCATACTCCCTCAACCATCCAACAACAGAATGACTAAGCAGAGGAACTTCCAACAAAGGAAAGACCAGAAAATGGCCTCTACCACAGACCTAGTGGATATGGATACAAGCAAGATGTCAAGCATAGACTTCAGAGTAGCAACTGTTAAGTCAATATCTAGGCTTGAGAAAAATATTAGTGACAATATAGGAATCTCTAAGGGCAGAAATGAGATTTAATCAAGCTAAATTTAAAAATGTTATGAGAAGATGGCGGAGAAGTAGCAGGCTGAGACAACATCAGGCAGCAGGAGATCAGCTAGATAGCCTCTCAAACTATTCCGAACACCTACGAATCCAACAGGAGATCGAAGAGAAGAAGAACAACAATTCTAGAAACAGAAAATCGACCACTTTTTAAAGGTAGGACCAGCGAAGAAGTGAATCCAACGTGATGGGAAGATAGATCCAGGGGGGAGGGGCCGGCTCCCGGCAAGAGGTGGAACAACGGAGCACAAAATCAGGACTTTTAAAAGTCTGCTCCACAGAGGGACATTGCTCCAGAGGCTAAACTGGGGTGAAGACCTCACGGGGACAGCGTGGACACAGGTCCCGTGGGGTCACAAAAGGATGGGGGGTGTCTGAGTGTCGCAGAGCTCACAGGTATTAGAGCAGCGAAGCCAGCTGTGGAGACAGAGCCGAGGAGTGAGCTCTCAACTCGGGGTTTCCTAGAGCTGTGGTCTGTGACATGGGCTGGTGCTCTGTGCGAGGGGTCCCCACAAGATCGGGAGAGACTCTGACCTAGGAGAGCTAAGGAATCTATGGGGTTCAGAGACTCCAGGTGGGACTCTGCCAGAAACAGAGACACTTGGTCACAGGCTGGGTGACCTCAGAGAGCAGCCAGAAGCGAGTGAGACGGGACTGATTATGCACGATTTTCTCCAAGCGTGGCTGGAGGCTGGGGAGATGGGAGTGATTAAACGCTTTTCTCTGAAGGTGCATTGAAGACTGGGGCCCCTAGCTCTTGGCTCTTCCGAGCCAGAGATTGGGAGGCCGCCATTTTCATTCCCATCCTCCAGAACTCTACGGAAAGCGTTCAGGGAACAAAAGCTCCCGAAAGCGAACCTGAAGGATTACTTAGTCTGGCCCCTGGTAAGGGCGGTGCAATTCTGCCTGGGGCAGAGACACTTGAAAATCACTACAAAAGGCCCCTCCCCCAGAAGATCAACAAGAAATCCAGTTCAAGACCAAGTTCACTTAATAAGGAGAACAGCGGGGACGCCTGGGTGGCTCAGTTGGTTAAGCAGCTGCCTTCGGCTCAGGTCATGATCCCACCATCCTGGGATCGAGTCCCACATCGGGCTCCTTGCTCAGCAGGGAGCCTGCTTCTCCCTCTGCCTCTGCCTGCCTCCCTGTCTGCCTGCGCTCTCTCTCTCTGACAAATAAAATAAAATATTAAAAAAAAAATAAGGAGAACAGCGGATTCTTATCTGGAAAAAATGACAAGGCAGAAAAACTCACCACAAAAAAAAGAACAGGAGGCAGTACCGAATGCTAGGGACCTAATCAATACAGACATTGGTAATATGTCAGATCTGGAATTCAGGATGACAATTCTCAAGGTTCTAGCCGGGCTCGAAAAAGGCATGGAAGATATTAGAGAAACCCTGTCAGGAGAAATAAAAGCCCTTTCTGGAGAAATAAAAGAACTAAAATCTAATCAAGTTGAAATTTAAAAAGCTATTAATAAGGTGCAATCAAAAATGGAGGATCTTACTGCTAGGATAAATGAGGCAGAAGAAAGAATTAGTGATATAGAAGACCAAATGACAGAGAATAAAGAAGCTGAGCAAAAGAGAGACAAACAACTACTGGATCTTGAGGGGAGAATTTGAGAGATAAGTGATATCATAAGACGAAACAACATTAGAATAATTGGGATTCCAGAAGAAGAAGAAAGAGAAATAGGAGCAGAAGGTATACTGGAGAGGATTATTGTAGAGAATTTCCCTAATATAGCAAGGGGAACAAGCATCAAAATCCAGGGGGTGCACAGAACACCCCTCAAAATCAATAGGAATTGACCCACACCCCGCCATCTAATAGTAAAATTTACAAGTCTTAGCGACAAAGAGAAAATCCTGAAAGCAGCCCAGGATAAGAAGTCTGTAACATACAATGGTAAAAATATTAGATTGGCAGCAGACTGATCCACAGAGACCTGGCAGGCCAGAAAGAACTGGCATGATATATTCAGAGCACTAAACGAGAAAAACATGCAGCCAAGAATACTTTATCCAGCTAAGTTATCGTTGAAAATAGAAGGAGAGATAAAAAGCTTCCAGGACAAACAAAAACTGAAAGAATTTGTAAACACCAAACCAGCTCTACAGGAAATATTGAAAGGGGTCCTCTAAGCAAAGAGAGACCCTAAAAGCATTATCAGAAAGGAACAGAGACAATGTACAGTAACAATCACCTTATAGGCAATACAATGGCACTAAATTCATATATCTCAATAGTTACCCTAAATGTAAATGGGCTAAATGCCTCAATAAAAAGACACAGGGTTTCAGAATGGATAAAAAAACAAAACCCATCAATATACTGCCTACAAGAAACTCATTTTAGACATGAAGACACCTCCAGATTGAAAGTGAGGGGTTGCAAAACAATTTACCATGCTAATGGACATCAGAAGAAAGCTGGGGCGGCAATCCTTATATCAGATCAATTAGATTTTAAGCCATAGACTATAATAAGAGATGAGGAAGGACACTATATCATACTCAAAGGGTCTTTCCAACAAGAAGATCTAACAATTTTAAATATCTATGCCCCTAACATGGGAGCAGCCAACTATATAAACCAATTAATAACAAAATCAAAGGAACACATTGACAAGAATACAATAATAGTAGGAGACTTTAACACACCCCTCACTGAAATGGACAGATCATCCAAGCAAAAGATCAACAAGGAAATAAAGGTCTTAAATGACACACTGGACCAGATGGACATCACAGATATATTCAGAACATTCTACCCCAGAGCAACAGAATACACATTCTTCTCTAGGGCCCATGGAACATTCTCCAGAATAGATCATATCCTGGGTCATAAATCAGGTCTCAACAGGTATCAAAAGATTGGGATCAATCCCTGCCTATTTTCAGATCACAATGCTCTGAAGCTAGAACTCAATCACAAGAGGAAATGTGGAAAGAGCACAAATACATGGAGGCTCAACAGCATCCTTCTAAAGAATGAATGGGTCAACCAGGAAATTAAAGAAGAATTGAAAAAAACCATGGAAACAAATGATAATGAAAACACAACGGTCCAAAATCTGTGGGACACAGCAAAGGCAGTCCTGAGAGGAAAATATATAGCGATACAAGCCTGTCTCAAGAAACAGGAAAGGTCTCAAATACACAACCTAACCCTACACCTAAAGGAGCTCAAGAAAGAACAACAAAGAAAGCCTAAACCCAGCAGGAGAAGAGAAATAATAAAGATCAAAGCATAAATCAATGAAATAGAAACCAAAAAAACAATAGAACAAATCAATGAAACTAGGAGCTGGTTCTTTGAAAGAATTAATAAGATTGATAAACCCTTGGCCAGACTTATCCAAAAGAAAAGAGAAAGGACCCAAATAAATAAAATCATGAATGAAAGAGGAGATATCACAACCAACACCAAAGAAACACAAACAATCATAAGAACATATTATGAGCAACTCTATGCCAACAAATTTGACAATCTGGAAGAAATGGATGCTTTCCTAGAGACATATAAACTGCCAAAACTGAACCAGGAAGAAATAGAAA
This sequence comes from Taxidea taxus jeffersonii, assembly GCA_003697995.1. Taxonomy (NCBI): domain Eukaryota; kingdom Metazoa; phylum Chordata; class Mammalia; order Carnivora; family Mustelidae; genus Taxidea; species Taxidea taxus. The sequence goes on from ML103942.1 coordinate 16,831, forward strand.
ACCTGAATAGGCCCATAACCAGTAAGGAGATTGAAACAGTCATCCAAAATCTCCAAACAAACAAAAGCCCAGGGCCAGATGGCTTCCCAGGGGAATTCTACCAAACATTTCAAGAAGAATTAATTCCTATTCTCCTGAAATGTTCCAAAAATAGAAATGGAAGGAAAACTCCAAACTCATTTTATGAGGCCAACGTCACCTTGATCCCCAAACCAGACAAGGATCTCATCAAAAAAGAGAATTACAGACCAATATCCTTGATGAACACAGATGCGAAAATTCTCACCAAAATACTAGCCAATAGGATCCAACAGTACATTAAAAGGATTATTCACCACGACCAAGTGGGATTTATTCCAGGGCAGCAAGGTTGGTTCAACATCCACAAATCAATCAGTGTGATACAATACTTTAACAAAAGGAAGAACAAGAACCATATGATACTCTCCATAGATGCTGAAAAAACATTTGACAAAGTACAGCATCCCTTCCTGATCAAAACTCTTCAAAGTGTAGGGATAGAAGGCACATACCTCAATATTATCAAAGCCATCTTTGAAAACCCCACTGCAAATATCATTCTCAATGGAGAAAAAGTGAGAGCTTTTCCGCTAAGGACAGGAACATGGCAGGGATATCCATTATCACCACTGCTATTCAACATAGTACTAGAAGTCCTAGCCTCAGCAATCAGACAACAAAAAGAAATTAAAGGCATCCAAATCGGCAAAGAAGAAGTCCAACTATCACTCTTTGAAGATGATATGATACTATATGTGGAAAACCCAAAAGGCTCCACTCCAAAACTGCTAGAGCTTCTACAGGAATTCATTGAAGTGTCAGCATATAAAATCCATGCACAGAAATCAGTTGCATTTCTTTACACCAACAACAAGACAGAAGAAAGAGAAATTAAGGAGTCAATCCCATTTGCAATTACACCCAAAACCATAAGATACCTAGGAATAAACCTAACGAAAGAGGCAAAGTATCTATACTCAGAGAACTATGAAGTACTCATGAAAGAAATTGAGGAAGACACAAAGAAATGGAAAAATGTTCCATGCTCATGGATTGGAAGAATAAATATTGTGAAAATGTCTATGCTACCTAAAGCTATCTACACATTTAATACAATGCCTATGAAAATCCCTTCCAATTTTTTCAAAGAAATTGAACAAATATTCCTAAAATTTATGTGGAATGAGAACAGACCTCAAATAGCCAAAGGAATATTGAAAAAGAAAGCAAAAGTTGGTGACATCACAATTCCAGACTTCAAGCTCTATTACAAAGCTGTCATCATCAAGACAGTATGGTACTGGCACAAAAACAGACACATAGATCAATGGAACAGAATAGAGAGCCCAGAAATAGACCCTCAAGTCTATGGTCAACTAATCTTCGACAAAGCAGGAAAGAATATCCAATGGAAAAAGACAGCCTCTTCAACAAATGGTGTTGGGAAAATTGGACAGCCACATGCAGAAAAATGAAATTGGACCATTTCCTTACACCACACATGAAAATAGACTGAAAATGAAGGACCTCAACGTGAGAAAGGAATCCATCAAAGTCCTTGAGGAGAACACAGGCAGCAACCTCTTCGACCTCAGCTGCAGCAACTTCTTCCTAGGAACAACGCCAAAGGCAAGGGAAGCAAGGGAAAAAATGAACTATTGGGACTTCATCAAGATCAAAAGCTTTTGTACAGCAAAGTAAACAGTCAACAAAACCAAAAGACAACCGACAGAGTGGGAGAAGATATTTGCAAACGACATATCAGACAAAGGGCTAGTATCCAAAATCTACAAAGACCTTAGCAAACTCAACACCCAAAGAACAAATAATCCAATCAAGAAATGGGCAGAGGACATGAACAGACATTTCTGCAAAGAAGACATCCAGATGGCCAACAGACACATGAAAAAGTGTTCCACATCACTGGGCATCAGGGAAATACAAATCAAAACCACAATGAGATACCACCTCACACCAGTCAGAATGGCTAAAATGAACAAGTCAGGAAATGACAGATGCTGGTGAGGATGTGGAGAAAGGGGAACCTTCCTACACTGTTGGTGGGAATGCAAGCTGGTGCAACAACTCTGGAAAACAGCATGGAGGTTCCTCAAAAAACTGAAAATAGAGCTACCTTATGACCCAGCAATTGCACTACTGGGTATTTACCCTAAAGATAGAAACGTAGTGATCCGAAGGGGCACGTGTACCCGAATGTTTATAGCAGCAATGTCCACAATAGCCAAGTTATGGAAAGAACCTAGATGTCCATCAACAGATGAATGGATAAAGAAGAAGTGGTATATATATACAATGGAATACTATGCAGCCATGAAAAGAAATGAAATCTTACCATTTGCGACGACATGGATGGAACTAGAGTGTATTATGCTTAGCAAAATAAGTCACCTGGAGAAAGACAACTATCACATGATCTCCCTGATATGAGGAAGTGGAGATGCACCGGGGGTGGGGATTAAGGTGGTAGGAAAATAAAAAATGAAAGAAGTTGGGATCGGGAGGGAGACAAACCAAAAGAGACTCTTAATGTCATAAAACAAACTGAGGGGGGTGGGGGGGTGAGGGTTTGGGAGAGGGTGGTGGGGTTACATTATATGTTTAAATAAAAAAAGCTTAAATAAATAAATAAATAAATAAGCTTAAAGAAAAACATTTTTAAAAATCATAAATAAATAAACAAAATTTTAAATAAAAAATAATAAAATAAAAATGTTATAAGTGAAATGAAGTCTAAACTGGATACCTTAACAGGAAGGGTGAATGAGGTGGAAGAATGAATCAGTGACCTAGAAGATAAGATGATAAAAAGAAGGAAGCCGAATAGGATTGGGAAAAACAGCTAGAAGCCCATGAGAACAGACTTGGAGAGATCAATGACACCATGAAACATTCCATTGTCAGAATTATTGGGATCCCTGAGGGAGTGGAGAGAGAGAGAAGACCATAACGTGTATGTGAATAAATCATAGCTGAGAATTTTCCTAATCTGGGGAAGGAAACAAGCATTCTTGTCCAAGAGGCAGAGAGGACCCCTCCCAAGATAAAAAAGAACATACCAATGCCCTGGCATATAATAGTAAATCTTGCATATCTAATAACCAAGGAAACTATCCTGAAAACAGGGGGAATTTCTTACTAACAGGGAGGAATACCAGAATAACATCAGACCTATACACAGAGACTAGGCAAGCCAGAAAGGGCTGACAAAACAATTCAGGGTACTAAATGAGAACATGCACCCAAGAATACTTTATCTGGCAAGGCTGTTATTCAGAATGGAGGGAGAGATAAAGAGCTTCCAGGACCACCAGAGACTGAAAGAATATATGACCACAAAGCCAGATCTGCAAGAAATATTAAGGGCAATTCTATAAAAGAAAGCCCCCAAGAATAATATGCACCAGAAATTTACAAAGACAATCTATAGAAACAGGAACATCACAGGCAATAAGATGGCACTAAAATCATATCTTTCAATAGTCACTCTCAATGTGAATGGCCTATTGCTCCCATGAAATGGCACAGGGTTTCAGATTAGACAAAAAGACATGACCTGTCTACATGCAGTCTACAAGAGACACATTTTGAGCCTAAAAACACCTCCAGATGGAAAGAGAGGAGATGGGGAATGATTTATCATGCCAGCAGACCTCAAAAGAAAGCTGGAGTAGCAATTCTCATAAAAGACAAATAAGGTTTTAAGCTAAAGACCATAGTAAGAGATGAGAAGGGACAATGTATCATACTTAAATGGTCTATTCAGAAAGAAGATCTAACAATTGTAAATATCTATGTCCACAACATAGGTGCAGCCAACTACATAACCAAAATAAAGAAAAATATTTATAATTATGCATTAATAGTAGCAGAACTCAACACTCTACTCTTGGAAAAGGACAGATCATCAAAGCAGAAGATCAAAAAAGAAACAAGAGGTTTGAAGGACACACTGGGCCAGATGGACTTCGTAAATGTAAAGAGAATATTCCACCTTTAAAAAACAGAATACTCATTCTTTTTCAATGTACATGGAATGTTCCCCAGAATAGACCACATATTGGGTAACAAATCAGGTCTCAACTGATACCAAAAGACTGAGATTATTCCCTGCATGGTTTCAGGCCACAATGCTTTGAAACTTGAACTGAATCACAAGAAAAAATTTGTAAGGAATTCAAACCCCTGGAAGCTAAAGGCCATCCTGCTCAAGAATGTTTGGGTTAACCAGATAATTAAAGAAGAATTTAAACAAATCATGTAAACTAATGAGAATGAAAACACATGGGTCCAAAACCTATGAGATACTGCAAAGTCAGTCATAGGGGGAAATACATAGCCATCCAAGTCTCTCTCAAAAAATTAAAAAAAAAAAAACACCAAATATATAAGCTAACCATACACCTAAAGTACCTGGAGAAAGAACAGCAAATAAGGCCTAAACCAAGAAAAGAAGAGAAATAATAAATATTTATTTATTTCAGGGATCAATGGAATAGAAACAAGAAAAACAGTAAAACAGATCAACAAAGTAGAAGCTTGTTCTTTGAAAGAATTAATAAGAATTATAAACCATTGCCCAGACTTTTCAAAAAAAAAATAGAACCCAAATCAATAAAATCATGAATGAAAGCAGATTATGACTAACACTAAGGAAATAGAAACTATTATTAGAAATTATTATCAGCACTTTATATGGAAAACCCAAAAGTCTCCAGCCCCAAACTACTAGAGCTCATACAACAATTCAGTAATGTGGCAGGATACAAAATCAATGTACAGAAATCAGTTGCTTTCTTATGTACTAACAATGAAAATATAGGAAGGGAAATTGGAGAATCAATTCCTATTTACTATGGCACCAAGAACCATAAGATACCTGGGAACAAACCTAGCAAAAGAGGTAAAGGATCTGTACTCAAGGAACTACAGAATGCTCATGAAAGAAATTGAAGACACAAAAGGATGGAAAAGCATTCCATGCGCATGGTTGGGAAGAATAAATATTGTTAAAATGTCTATAATACCTAGAGCAATTTATACTTTCAATGCATCCCAATCAAAGTTCCAGCATTTTTAAGTGCTGGAAGGAAAAATCCTAAAATTTTTGTGGAACCAGAAGAGACCCTGAATGGCTAAGGAAATGTTAAAAAAAAAAAAAAAAACTGGGGGAATCACGTTGCCTGATTTCAAGCTTTACTGCAAAGCTGTGATCACCAAGACAGCATGGTACTGACACAAAAACAGACACATAGACCAGTGGAACGGAGTAGAACCCAGATATGGACCTACAACTCTATGGTCAAATAATCTTCAACAAAACAGGAAAAGATATATAGTGGAAAGAAGATAGTCTCTTCAATAAATAGTGCCAGGAAAATTGGACATCTATGTATAGAAGAATGAAACTTGACCATTCTCTTACACCATACACAAAGATAAACTCAAAATGGATAAAAGACTTCAACATGAGGAAGAAATCTATCAAAATCCTAGAGGAGAACATAAGCAGTTACCTCTTCAACATTGGCCACAGCAACTTCTTTCATGATATGTCTTCAAAGGCAAAGGAAACAAAAGTGAAAACAAACTTTTGGGACTTCAATCAAGATCAAAATCTTCTGCAAGGAAAGGAAACATTCAACAAAACAAAGAGGCAACCTACAGAATAGAAGATATTTGCAAATGACACTACAAATAAAGGGATGATATCCAAGATCAATAAAGAACTCCTTAAACTCAACACTCAAAAAAACAGATAATCACGTCAAAAAATGGGCAGAAGACATGAACAGACACTTCTCCAAAGAAGATATACAAATGGCTAGCAAACTCATGAAAAAATATTCATCATCATTAGCCATCAGGAAAATTCAAATCAAAACTACATTGAAATACCACCTTATACCAGTTAGAATGGCCAAAATTAACAAGACAGTAAACAACAAGCGTTGGAGAGGATGTGGAGAAAGGGGAAGCCTCTTACACTGTTGGTGGGAATGCAAGTCGGTGCAGCCACTTTGGAAAACAGTGTGGATATTCCTTAAATAATTAAAAAATAGAGCTACCCTATGACCCTGCAATTGCACAACTGGGTATTTACCCCAAAGATACAGATGTGAAGGGCCATTTGTACCCCAATGTTCATAGCAGCAATGTCCACAATTGCCAAACTGTGGAATGAGCCAAGATGCTCTCCAACAGAGAAATAGATAAAGAAGATACAGTCCATATATACAATGGAATATTATGGCTCCATCAGAATAGATGAATACCGAACTTTTGTATCAACATAAATGGGACTGGAGATTATGCTGAGTGAAATAAATCAAGGAGAGGAAGTCAATTATCATAATATCATTCCCTTACTTTTGGAGAATAGGGAATAACACAGAGGACATTGAGGGAAGGAGAGGAGAAATAAGTTGGGGGAAATCAGAGGGGGAGATGAACCATGAGAGTCTGGACTCTGAGAAACAAACTGAGGGTTTTTCTTTTGGAGGGGGTTTCGGTGAGACACAGTGGATATTAAAGAGGCACATATTGCATGGAACACTGGGTGTGGTGTATAAACAATAAATCTTAGGACACTGAAAAAATAAAATTAAATTTAAAAATTATTTTTTTTAAGATTTTATTTATCTATTTGTTAGAGAGATAGAGAGCAAGCGAGCACAGGCAGACAGAGTGGCAGGCAGAGGCAGAGGGAGAAGCAGGCTCCCTGCCGAGCAAGGAGCCTGATGTGGGACTCGATCCCAGGATGCTGGGATCATGATCTGAACCGAAGGCAGCCGCTTAACCAACTGAGCCACCCCGGCTCCCAAATTTAAAAAATTATTACCAGCAACTATTTGTCAACAAATTAAGCAACCTGGAAGAAATGGATGCCTTCCTGGAAACTTATAGACTACCAAGACTGAAACAGAAAGAAATAGACAAACTGAATGCACCAATAACCAGTAATGAAATTGAACCAGTAATCAAAAACCTCCCAAAACACAAGAATTAAGGGCTGGATGGTTTCCCAGGGGGAGTTCCACCAATCACTTAAAGAATAAATAATGCCTATTCTTCTGAAGCTGTTTCAAAAAACAGAAACAGAAGGAAAACTTCCAAACTCATTCTATGATGCCAGCATTACCCTGATACCAAACCAGGCAAAGACTCCATCCAAAAGAAGAATTACAGACCAATTTCCCAGATGATTGTGAATGCCAAAATACTCAACAAGATCCTAGCTAATCATATCCAACACTACATTAAAAGGATTATCCATCACGACCAGGTAGGATTTATTCCTGGGACACAAGCGTGGTTCAACATTCACAAATCAATCAACATGATAGAGCACAATAATAAAAGGAAAGATAAGGACTATATGATACTCTCAATTGATGCAGAAAAACATTTGACAAAAGACAGCATCCTTTCCTGATTAGAACTCAGAGTGTACCAATAGAGGGAACATATCTCAATATCATAAAAGCCATTTATGAAAGGCATACAGTGAATATCATTAAAAATCTGAGAGCTCTTTCCTTAAGATCAGTATCATGATAAAGATGCCCATTCTTGCCACTATTGTTCAACATAGTACTAGAAGTTCTAGCAACAGCAATCAGACAACAAAAAGAAATAAAAGTATTCAAATTGGCAAAGAAGAAGTCAAAATCTTTCTCTTTGCAGATGACATGATACTTTATGTGGAAAACCCAAAGACTCCACCCCCAAATTATACTAGAACTCATACAGAAATTCATTAATGTGGCAGGATACAAAAATCAATGCACAGAAATCAGCTGCATTTCTATACACTAACAATGTAACTGTAGAAAGAGAAATTAGGGAATCTATTTCATTTACAATAGCACCTAAAATGGTAAGATAACTTAAAAAAATAAGATAAACCTAACCAAAGAGGTAAAGTATCTATACTCTAAAAACTACAGAATACTTAGGAAAGAAATTGAAGACACAAAAAGATGGAAAAATTTTCCATATTCATGGATCAGAAGAATAAAAATTGTCTAAAAAAGTTTTTTTAATTGAAATACAGTTTATATGTATTATTGTGCAAATTTAACATGTACAGCATGTTACCTTGATGCAGTTATATATTGCAATATGATTGCTATTGTAGTGACAATTAGCACCTATATCAACATTACATAATGATTCTTTTTATTTTTAGTGGTTGGAATTATTATGTTCTAGTCTCTTATCAAGTGATGATTACAATATTGTTGCTTATATTCATTGTCTGTTCATTGTATATTTAAGTCTTATTTACTACTCATTGCAAATTTGTGCCCTTAAACAGAGGTACCCTTCCCCCCTTACCTTAGTAACCACCATTTTAGTTTCTATATATTGGCTTTTCTTATATTCCACATAAAAGTAATATCACATAGTACTTGTCTTTCACTCTCTGACTTACCTCACTTAGCATAATAAGCTCAAAGTTTATCTATGTTGTCACAAATGGCAAGATGCCCTTCTTTCTCATAGCTGAATAATATTTCATTGCATATATATATATATCTTCTTTATTTATAAAGATATATCTTTATAAATAAATATATAAAGATACCTTTATAAATAAAAATATATATCTTATATATATATTTATTATATATAATATATATATATATATATATATCTTCTTTAACCATTGGTAGGCATTTAGGTCATTTCCATATTTTGGCTATTGTGAATAATGTTGCAATAAATATGGAAGCGCATATATCTTTTCAATATCCTGTTTTCATTTCCTTTGAGTATATACCCAAAAGTGGAATGACTACATCATATGGTAATCTATTTTTAATTATTTGAGACAACTTCATATTGTTTTCCATAGTGGTTGAACCAATTTACATCTTTCTGAACAATGTATAAGTGTTCCCTATTCTCCATATCTTTGTCAATGCTTACCTCTTGTGTTCTTGATGACAGCCATTTTAACAAGTTTGAAGTGATATCTCATTGTGGTTTTAATTTGTATTTCCCTGATGATTAGTGATGTTGTGTATTTTTTCATGTACTTGTTGGCTATTTAAATTTTTTAATTGGATTTTTATATTGGGTTGTAAGAGTTCTTCACATATTTTGGATTTTAATTCTTTATCAATATAGGGGTTGCAATTTTTTTTTTTACATTCTGTAGGTTGTCTTTTCATCTTGTTAATTATTTATTTTGCTGTGTGGAAGCTTTTAAGTTTGATGTAGTCTTTTTGTTGATTTATTTAGGTTTTGTGAGTGTGTGTGTGTGTGTGTGTGTGCTTTTGGTGTTATATCCAGAAAATCATTGTGAAGGCCAATATGAAGGAGCGTCTTTCCTACATTTCCTTCTGGATGTTTTATGGTATTAAGTTTTACATTTAAGTCTTTGATTCATTTTGGGTTATTTTTTGTGAACAGTGTAAGATAGAGGTCCAATTTCATTGTTCTGCATGTGTGTATCCAGTTTTCCTACTGTCATTTGTGGAAGATACCATCTTTTCCCCACTGAGTGTTCTTGGCTCTCTTATTGAATATTAGTTGATGATTTTCTTGATTTACAATTTAACTTTATGTTTTCTTTGTCTATTGTGGAATGCAATCAATCTATAGATACTGATTTTTTTTTAAGATTTTATTTCTTTATTTGTCAGATAGAGAGAGAGCACAGGAGAGAGCACAGGCAGACAGAGTGGCAGGCAGAGACAGAGGGAGAAGCAGGCTCCCTGCTGAGCAAGGGGCCCGATGTGGGACTCGATCCCAGGACGCTGGGATCATGACCTGAGCCAAAGGCAGCCGCTTAACCAATTGAGCCATGCATGCAGGCGTCCCTATAGATACTGATTTTTAATGTCATTTGAAAATCCATGTCTTTTTTTTTTTTGGCATAAAGCCCACTTATATTTTTTGTAATCCCTGTTATATGTTTTACTTCTGCTACATTGTAATAAGGTAGGAAGATACCACTTTTTACTTCCCTTCATCTCCTCCAATATTTTACAATGTTTGCATACTGCTTTTAATTGTTAATGTATAGTTCTTTATTCAATCCAAAAGAGAAAATGGGTCTTTTCACTCTACTACTTCACATGCACTAAATGTGGACTTTAGCATGTTTTAGCTCCTTCATGTTCTACCCTACATTTTTTTTTAAAGATTTTATTTATTTGACAAAGAGACAGTAAGAAAAGGAACACAAGCAGGGGGAGTGTGAGAGAGAAAAGCAGGCTCCCCTCTGAGCAGAGAGCCTGATGCAGAACTCAATCCCAGGACCCTGGGATCATGACATGAGCTGAAGGCAGATGCTTAACAACTGAGCCACCCAGGCGCCCCTCTACCCTATATTTTGAGTCTTTTTTTTTTTCTAACACAAATTAGAGCTTCATATTCTCTACATGATTAACTTTTCATCCTTTCTTCAACACACATATTAGTTGTGATATATGCTTGTTAGTGTGTAATGACAATTTAGGTTAATGCAACCATACACTAGTTTCAGTGTTCATACAAACCCTTTACTCCAAACTTCCTCATTCCCTCATCTCCAAACTCTATTTCAAGAATACCAACTTCGGGGCACCTGAGTGGCTCAGTGGGTTAATCCTCTGCCTTCAGCTCAGGTCATGATCTCAGGGTCCTGGGATCGAGCCCCGCATCAGGCTCTCTGCTCAGCGGGGAGCCTGCTTCCCTTCCTCTCTCTGCCTGCCTCTCTGCCTACTTGTGATCTCTGTCTGTCAAATAAATAAATAAAATCTTTAAAAAAAAAAGAATACCAACTTCTTCAACTTTTTTATCAAAAGATAAAATTTAGATATATATCTTGAGTGTCTGATCATGTCATCTTTGAATGTGATCTGCATGTGATAATCTTCCCACACCTCAAAACAAAACAACAACCATTAGTTAAACCATAGTGCAGAAGTCTAAAATTGAATTCTTCTTCAGTAACTTATTTTTCTTTCTGGATATTTGTGAGACAAATATATCACCCTTAATTTTCCTAATGGGAAAAAAATTTCTAGGACATCCAGGTGTATTTCTTAGAAATCATTGTTTACAAAAAAATAAAAAAATAAAAACAAAACTTTTTGATCTATATACAGATGCCCTGGGTCTAGACACTCTTCTTGAATTATACTAATTAGAGAAATAATTCTTTTGGTTATAGCTGAAGTTCCACTTCCCTTGCCACCTCTTCAAAGAAGTTATTTTCTTAGCTTTTATTTTATTCTCTTTATCCATCATCTTTTTTCTTGTCGATTACACTTATTTGTCCACATTTCATGCATTCTACCAAAGTTTCACAAATGTCCTTTCCTCATAAGATTGATTTCACTTTCTGCAGTTCTATATATGTGCCTTATCAAAGGTCCTTCTTAGCCATGCTATTAAATCTTTATTTCAACTAAGTAATTTTTTATCTCATTGCAGTGCCTTTACATCTTACCCTATTGTCTTTTTCTACCTCCTGCTATCATTTCATCTCAATTTTCCTTCTCCTTTTCACTTTCTGCTCTGGGCTTATAACAGAGCCATATCCATTTATATGCTATTAAGGAAGTTAGTTTTCTAAACAAGGAAACAACCTTCAGTGTATGCTCTTAATGTGCAGTCTATGACATCTCATTTCCCTACATTTGAAATGTGTTTTTTTGGGGGGAAGGATGGTGTAGACAATACCATATTTTCCTTATTTCCTCATCTTCTAAGGGATGTTGAGTTAACCTTGTATTTCTCCAAATGGTGGGAACTGCATGGCTTCTTTTCAGTTCTTCCCAGCAGGTCAGATGGAGAACAAGTTGATAGGCAATTCATCCATGAGCTGGAATCATTTAGATATAAGAGCTTCATCCATGCCCACCTCATGTTTTAACACTCTCAGTTCAAAGGGATGAAGGATATTCTTGATTTCCCACACACCCTACTTCATGAGCATATCCTTTTACTTCCCTGAACTGAGGTGATTTGCTTATAGACCCAACACTTTGAACATTTCATGTGCCACCACAAGGTAATAATTTGCCCATTCCACCACATTTTGTTTCTGGGTGACTGTAGGTTCTGAGTGGACATATTGGGATAAGCACTCACACAAGGAAAATATCTTATGCTGCTTTTTGCTGGCTTAGCTCTGCAGCCTGAGCTCAGAGCAGAGTGTGGAATATACACAATGCAACTACATGCCTCATTCAGGGTGCACAGTAGTATGTCCACTGAGGCAAAACACAAACAGATAACCAAAGCTGTATTTAATCCAATTCAATCTTACTTTATATTGGTGGAAATTCCTCCCAAATTTTGGAAATGAGTTCTTCATCAGCCTTTTATCTTTTTCTGTTTTTATTGGTTTCCTATCAGGAATATAATGGAAAATGCCTTTAGTGCCCATGTCCTGGGAAATACTTAACAATGAAAACTCTTCTTACTCTACTAGAACCTGAAGGAACTCCCCAGGACTTAAGCAAAATATCATAAGAACCCTGAGTTTGTTGCTTTCCTTCCTGTGTCTGCTCCATCCCAAACCACTATCCAGAAGTCCAAATTGGGTGCTTCTCTCAGAAATTTACTTTTGTCTCTTGGATGCCAAGTAAAGAGGTTTCTCTTTGGTTCTTGGCCAGAAAATGCATAGATATGATCAACCACTCTTTGTGGTATGACAGCAATATTCTTAGTCTTTCTAGACCAGGGAGGTCAGCCACTTTGCTTCTTCTTTCTCATCTCTTCAAAGGGGTTCTTTTGTCAGCTCTATCAACCACAAATGGGCTCCGGGATTCAACAGTATGAACTCAAGTCATGAAATAGAATTTTCCAACTTAGTGTTATATTATTTGTTACTGTAGAACAAAGATGATGACCCAGATCCCTTGCTTGAAATTGCTTAATATTTAGAAAGGAGGGTTCAAATTGTTACAACCTAAATAAAACAAGATGTGCATTATAAATTACAAGCCACATACTCTGGAATTCCCAAAGAGGACTTCACTGAACATCTTTGCCTAATATATAACTCTGCTGTGCTGCTTAATATCTTTTTGATGATTCTCACACAGCTAGTTCTGATAAATTTTTATGTATGCCTAAGTGATATCTTTTCATATAAAAATCCAATTTGAACTTGGGAGGAAAAAAGTTGAAACACCTTAATTACAGAGATTCATTATTTTTTTTAACCTGAGAAAGATTAACTTTTTCTATCATTTACAATTTAATTCCCCTAGAAATCTCATTGACAAGCCAGATCCATGTACCTTTATGAAGCCTGCTCAATTTTATAGCATTAAAAATCATCTGGACAGAGAGTATTAGCTTAGGTAGAAATTTGTCCTCTATGCTGGAGTAAAAACTGAATTCAATGATGAAACACATTACCTTTACTCTTTAATTTTTAAAAATAGAAATGAGATGACTCTGTTGGGGAGGGGATGTCATTTAATCCCAGGGTTGGCAGCAACAATAAAATTAATTTCCAACAGTACCTATTATAGATAAGCAAAGTCAATTAAGGTAAATATTTTAAAGAAAAGTGGCTGCAAAGGTGGCAAAAAATGAAAATACCTATAGTATAGTACTAATGCCATAATGTGGCCACCGAGGGGCAGCATTGCCCATGTGAATAATTCAGAAGGGAAATTTCAGAACAATGTAGAGTGGTTATTATTAAATAAAATTAATTTTCACTTTAATATTACAAACAGGAAAGGAAGTTCATTTTTCAGGGTTCTTGCCAGCTGAAAGATCCAATTAAAATTAAAAGGGGAAATTGATTTTTCTTTGGGTTCAATTAAATCTTTCATTTGGCTAGTCAGAGCTGAGGGCAGAAAAGTGGGCTAGCCTAGAATTTTATTGTCTAGGGGAGTTATTGTAGTGTGCTTCTAGTTGCTCCTGGTTTCTGGGGCACCATCATGATTTGATCTCTGGCTATAGTATGATTGTAGAAATGTTTGTGATGTCAGGTAGAGTCCAGCCCCAATCCGACCCTTACTACCAGACACTCTTTCTCAAATAAAAACACAAACTAGGGCCCTCGTTATTTCATCTGGCTTGTAAAATTAAAAAAGAAAGAAAGAAAGGAAGGAATGAAAGAAGGAAGGAAGGAAGGAAGGAAGGAAGGAAGGAAGGAAGGAAAAGGAAGCCTTGAAAAAAGAGTTACTAAAATATCTCAAAAGAAAAATGTGCCAAATATTCAAAATTGAGATGAAATGTGTACCAGGTTCATGGTCCATGAGGATCACACTTGTCACAATGCAGGAGAAATCATCTGTGCCCCCTGTCCCTTCACGACTCCTGGTAGTGGCCCCCCACACCTTTTGCTTCAAACCACACTTCACACCATTGCCAGAGCAGTTCATATTTGAAAACATGAATCTGATCACATTCCCACCTACTTAAAATCATTCACATGTCTCAACTGCCTTTAAGACAGTTAAGAATCTTGACACACAGGAAGCCTCATCTCTTCACTCAGTGATTCCTGCCATGTGGGACACAGTGTTCTGCACACACTGCACATTGCACAGAGCTCACACCCACTCTACCCATTCTCCCCCTGCTAACCACTCATCCGACACTCCAGATCAGGGTTTTCCACCTCAGAGCTATGGACATGTTTGACCAGATAATTTTTTTGTCATAGGGCTGCCATGTGCATTGTACAATATGGCCTCAACCTACTAGCTGCCAGTTGCACCCCTTCAGTCACAGTAAAATGTCTCCGAATATTTCCAAATGTCCCCTAGGAAGCAAATCACCTGTAGTTAGAACTGAGCTAGGCTCAAGTGATACTTCCCTTGAAAAGCTTTCTCTTATCCCTCTACCTGTGTGTCTTCTACTTACATTTCTATATAATAATTGTGTCTCTACTCACCTACCTCCCCATGGGAGCACAACCAAGCCCCAAGCAGAGCTCATTACATTCAACAGATGCACAGCTAATGGTGATGGATAAATGGATGGATGGATAGATGGATGGATGGATGGATGGATGGATGGATGGATGGATGGATGGATAGATGGATGGATGGCTAAATGGATAGATGAAATGTCAGAATTTTGAAATTAAAGAACATCCCATTTACGTGTGAGAGTCCCAGGCTTCTCCTCCAAGAAGTTTCTCTTCAGACACAAAGTAGAAGTCATTGGTCACTCAGAAAGAGCATGAAATGGGAATGGAAACAAATCCAGGCAATAGTCTCCCTGAAGTATAGAGTCTAGACTATTTTGTATTTTTTTGTTAAAGATTTTATTTATTTGTTTGACAGACAGACATTGCAAGTAGGCAGAGAGGCAGGCAGAGAGAGAGGGGGAAGCAGGCTCCCTGCTGAGCAGAGAGCCCCATGTGGACCTCAATCCCAGGACCCTGGGATCATGACCTGAGTCGAAGGCAGAGGCTTAACCTACTGAGCCACCCAGGTGCCCTAGACTATTTTATCTTTTAAGTCAGGGAGTCATAGGACTCAGTACTGTGATCTTCCTTGAACTGGGGGGAAAAAAACAAAGAACTGATGCAATGGCTACTGTAGTTGAGAAGATTCATGCTTTAAAATAGAATTAGTAATTTAAGTTATATTCTACCTTAGCTAAAATACTATTTGTACTTGAAATATATTTTGGTTGCCCCAATATAGAAAATAATTTTACATAATATGGAAGAAAGTTTGAATTATTCACAAAATGTGCAATATTCAATTCTGACCCAGAGAACAGATCAACCCTACCTATGCTGTCCTTCTCCACATCTGCAGCAAAGATTGTCACCAGAAGCGAACCCAGATGTTGACTAACAAGTGGATCCCCAGAGCCATTGTGAGAGAACTTGAACTGGGAGGGCAGCATCTCTTGGCAACCATGGACAATGACCTCAGAATGGAAGCTTTGTAGAACTTTCAAGCTTCTGGACATTAAAGGAACACCATTTACTCACCCCAGTCAGTAGAGTACTTCTAGGATTCCTTGCCCTGGATCATTGCATTGCCCAGTACCTTTTATGTTCCTGGAAGCCTAGGCTTTAAGACTAACTTCAACTCCCTTTTAATTCATTTTCATCCCCACAGCTGACAATTTCCCCTCACAATCTGTAAGTTAGCTTAGACATCTACATTTTTAAGATTCCAGGGGCTCAGCTTTTGGTCTTGTCTTCTACCTCACTCATTGACCATGGGTAAATGTTCCAGAGTCTTGGTTTTAAGTACCATTTACTCACTGATGACTTTAAACTTGTAACTCTCCTCCTCACCTAAGCCCTAAACTCCAGGTTCATGGTTCCCAAGTACATACTCATTGTTTCCACGTTGATATCTAACAGACACCTTAAATTTAACAAATCTAAAACCAGTATCCCAGATGTCCCCCAGAAATATGCTTCATCCACAGTCTTCCCCACCTCAGCAAATGGCACTTTGTTTAATCTTGCTGTTCATCCAAGAATAAATTAAAGAGAACTTGCATTCAAAAAGAAGAAGAGAATTAGCATCAGCTGTAACTGAATTATTCAAGGACTCACAATGTCTGCTTAGAGAAGTAATAAAAACATAAATAAATTAAAATTCCCCCCTTTCTGTAAAGAATGTCTACAGTTTAGGTCCAGCCATAGCCAATGAGAGAATCTGGATTCTTAGAAAAACAGTGAACTGTTCAGAGCACCCCTTATGTTCCAGGCCTTGTTCTAAATACTTTACATGCATTAAGTCATTTAACCCACACAGACACATGTATTATTATTACACCCCTCTACAGAAGAAGAAACTGAGGCACAGAGAAAGTATATAACTTTCCCATTAGCAGTACATGGCAGAAAGGTAATCTGGCTTCAGAGTCCATAGCCCTCTGAATGCCAGTGCATCTTTACAAACGTGCCAAACCTTGTATGTGGTTGGAAAGATTTCTGAGGAGGAGTTTGGTCCAAACTGCACACAGCCTTCACCAGAGTTCAGTGCAATTGGCAGCCCCGTAGGGCCATGGCTTTCTGATAGCCACTAACTGATATAGAGTCCTGTCCAAGTAAGTTTAGAAGACACAGTGTTAAGCAAAGGGAGTCAGGGTTCTTGATGTAAGATTTTCAGAACCTTGAAAACATGCACACTGTGGGCATGGGAAAGGGATAGAGTTCTTTAATCTTCCATGAATAAACTGTGAAAAACCTTTCATTAAAAGGACCTGCCCTCTGGCCCAAGCCAATCTCTTAAGAGACAGAGGGTTGTGCCTTTTCATTCTTCTTCATCCAGGACACCAAAAATTCAAAACGTGTTTCTGAGGCAAAGCCAAGCCTGGGACTTCCAAACCCATTTGTTTAAACTGTTTGAATGTCCCTCTTTCTCCTTCTCTGAATTTAAGTGTTTTCTCATCTTGTCAGGGGTCATCTTCACCCAGCCTTGAGTATAGTCTCTAGAACAGACCAGAAAGATTATCACCACTTCAGTCAATGATTGAAGGAAGTGGGGGTCTTTGTGATGGTAGCCACAGTTGTGTGTGTATGTGTGTGGTTTTTAAATTTTTTTTAATTATGTATGTTAGTCACCATACAGTACATGGATTATTCTCATGTTCCATTTTTCCTGATTTATTTTAACTTGAGTCATTCATTTCATGCATTTTTAATCATCAAGAAATAGAGCATATCTAATCACCTACAAATAAGAGAATATAAGCACCATTTATGAAGACCTTAAAACAAATCTTTTCACCCATCTCTAGTGTACTAAACAGCAAATTCAAGGTGGAATGACTTCGATTCAATTTTCTTATTCTACTTCCCAAGTAAATTCAATCTCAGAGACAATTTTACACATATTCTATAGGATTATTCCATGGCTATTGGGAATCAACATATGACCCTCTTTTTCTGTAGAAAAGAAGATCTTCCCTTATCAACCACAATTGTTTGAAATTTCTGTAACAAAAAAATTTTATATCATAATTATCCATAAATTTAAAATTCATGTCCTTCCAACCAAGCCTTTGCCACCTAAAAGTACCTTTGATCACTATAAACTCATATACACAAAAGAGAGGAACAAATGTTGTGCCAGAAAGTCACATGGCACTCTCTTTGTACCAGGTGGGATGAGATGCTGTGGGGTTAATTTTATGTGTCAATTTGACTGGGACACAGGATACCCAGACATTTGGCCAAATATTATTCTGGGTATGTTCTGTGAGGGCATTTCTGAATGAAATTAATATCTGAATTGCTAGACTGAGTAACAGTTTTTGGTCCTCCCCAATGTGAGTAGGCCTCACCCAACTAGTTGAAGGCCTGACTAAAATAAAAAGGCTGACCCTCTCATGAGTAAGGAGAAATTATTTCTCCTCTTTCCTGACTTACTTACACCTAGAATATAGGTCTTTTCCTGTTTTCAGACTCAAATTGCAATATCAGTTCTTCTTGGGTTTTGAGTCTGTCAGCTTTCAGACTGGAACTTACACCACCAGCTCTCCTGGATTCTATCTTGCCATCTATAGATCTAGACATTTGTTAGTCTCCATAACCATGTGAGCCAATTCCATGAGAGAGGCAGGCAGAGGGACAGAGAGAGAGAAGGGCAGTTTAGATAAGGTATACGTAAGTTAATGTACCTATATCTAGATCCTGTTTGTTCAATTTTTCTAGAAAACCTTGCCTAATATAGAACCTTTTTTTTAAGATTTTATTTATTCATTTGACAGACAGAGATCACAAGTAGGCAGAGAGGCAGGCAGAAAGAGAGAGGAGGAAGCAGGCTTCCCGCTGAGCAGAGAGCCCAATGCAGGGCTTGATCCCAGGACCCTGGGATCATGACCTGAGCCAAAGGCAGAGGCTTTAACCCACTGAGCCACCCAGGTGCCCCTAGAGCCTTTTTTTAATTTAATTTTTTTCAGTCTCTCAAGATTCATTGTTTATGCACCACACCCAGTGCCCCATGCAATACATGCCCTCCTTAAAACCCACCATCAGGCTCACCCAAACCCCTCTCTCATGGTTCCCTTTTTGTTAAGGTACTGTCATAACTCACCAGATGTCAGAAAACCATGACTCACAGGAATAATCTAAAGGGCAGTTAAGGAAAGCCTTTGGGGTATTAAAGGGTAAAGCTCATTCAACTATTTATAGACAGCTGGAAACTGCATAAATGTGTTTATGATTCAAGCAATGTCTCAACAAGCTGATCATTTGAGGTAAAGATTTTTATACCTCAAAGCTATTTCTCACAAAAGCAAGGAATTCTCAGGGCAGGGAATTTATGTCTTATTGTTTTAACTATATCAAGAATACAAGCACCTGAGGATATAATTCAAGATGTCTATAGAGTTCATTGTAGACTACCAATTCCACTAAGAGTCTAGTAAGAAATTATTGTTTTTCTCCCAGGCAGAAATGAGTTGGAACCAGAAAATCTGGTGCCATAAAATAAGTAATTTCTCAAAAAATCATGATGGCAAAGGATACAGAAGGCAGTGTGAAGGGGTTCTCAGTGAGCAAATCTGGGACAATTTGTGCGTGAAAATGAATTATTATATTCAGAAATTATAACACGTTGAATAAAATAACCATCAATAGATTTGTGTCATTGAAAATAGATAAACAAATGAGAGAAATACTCTTGTCTAATAAAAATGTGAATGAAAACAAATGAATAGGTAAAGATGCGGTCCAGATATACAATGGCATAATACTCAGCCATCAAAAAGGATGATTACCCAGCTTTTGCATCAAAATAGATGGGACTGGAGGAGACTATGTTGAGTGAAATAAGTCAAGCAGAGAAAGTCAATGATCATATTGTTTCACTTACTTGTGGAACATAAGGAATAGCATGGAGGACATTAGGAGAAGGAAGGGGAAAATGAAGGGAGGTAATTAGAGGGAGAGATGAACCATGAGAGACTATGGACTCTGAGAAACAAACTGAGGGTTTTAGAGGGGAGGGGATGGGGGGATGGGTTAGCCTGATGATGGATATTAAAGAGGGCACATACTGCATGGAGCACTGGCTGTTATATGCAAACAATGAATCTTGGAACACTATAACAAAAATTAATGACATAAACCAAAAGACAAGTGACAAAATGGGAGAAGATATTTACAAATGACATATCAGATAAAGGGCTAGTATCCAAAATCTATAAAGAACTTATCAAACTCAATACCCAAAGAACAAATAATCCAATCAAGAAATGGGTAGAAGACATGAACAGACATTTCTGAAAAGAAGACATCCAAATGGCCAACAGAGACATGAAAAAGTGCTCCACATCACTGGGCATCAGGGAAATACAAATCAAAACCACAGTGAAATACCAACTCACACCAGTCAGAATGGCTAAAATTAACCAGTCAGAAAATGACAGGGGTTGGTGAGGATGCAGAGAAAAAGAAACCCTCCTATTCTGTTGGTGAAAATGCAAGCTGGTGCAGCCACTCTTGAAAACAGTATGGAGGTTCCTCAAAAAGTTGAAAATAGAGCTACCCTATGGCTCAGCAATTGCACTACTGGGTATTTACCCTAAAGATGCAAGTGTACTGATCCAAAGGGGCATGTGTACCTGAATATTTATAGCAGCAATGTCCACAATAGCCAAACTATGGAAAGAGCCTAGATGTCCATCAACAGATGAATGGATAAAGAATATGTGTTTCATATATACAGTGGAATATTACTCAGCCATCAAAAAATGAAATCTTGGGGCACCTGGGTGGCTCAGTGGGTTAAAGCCTCTGCCTTCGGCTCAGGTCATGATCTCAGGGTCGTGGGATCGAGCCCCGCTTTGGGCTTTCTGCTCAGCAGAGAGCCTGCTTCCTCCTCTCTCTCTCTCTCTCTCTGCCTGGATACTTGTGATCTCTGTCTATCAAATAAATATATTTTTTTAAATGAAACCTTGCCATGTTCAGTGACATGGATGGAACTAGAGGGTATTATACTAAGCAAAATAAGTCACTCAGAGAAAGACAATTATCATATGATCTCAATGATATGCAGAATCTGGGAAACGAGACAGAGGAGCATAGGGGAAGGGAGGGAAAAATGAAACAAGAGGAAACCAGAGAGGGAGACAAACCATAAAAGACTCTTAATCAAAGGAAACAAACTGAGGGTTGCTGGGGAGGAAGGAGGTGGGAGGGAGGGTGACTTGGATGGACACTGGAGGGGGTATGTGCTATGGTGAGTGTGGGAATTGTATAAGACTGAAGATTCACACACTTGTACCCCTGAAACAAGTAATATATTATATGTTAATATAAAGCCTGGCAGGGACCAAAAAAAAACAAATAAATAAATAAAAATTAAAATTAAAGAATGAATAAATAAATAAATAATGACATTCTATATGATGACTGACATAACATAATTTAAAAATTTTAAAAAGCAGAAAAAATATCATTCTCATTGGAGAAAAACTAAAAGCTTTTCTGCTAAGGTCAGGAACACAGCACAGATGTCCATTATCACCACTGCTATTCAACATAGTACTAGAAGTCTTAGCCTCAGCAGTGACACAACAAAAAGAAATTAAAGACATCTAAATCGACAAAGAAGAAGTCAAACTATCACTCTTTCAAGATGACATGGTACTATATGTGAAAAACCCAAAAGGCTCCACTCCAAAACTGCTAGAACTTGTACAGGAATTCAGTAAAGTGTCAGGATACAAAATCAATGCACAGAAATCAGTTGCTTTTCTTTATACCAACAACAAGACAGAAGAAAGAGAAATTAAGGATTCAATCCCATTTACAACTGCACCCAAAACCATAAGATACCTAGGAATAAACCTAACCAAAGAGGCAAAGAATCTATATTCAGAAAACTATAAAGTACTCATGAAAGAAATTGAGGAAGACACAAAGAAATGGAAAAATGTTCCATGCTCCTGGATTGCAAGAACAAATATTGTGAAAATGTCTATGTTACTTAAAGCAATCTACACATATAATGCAATATCTATCAAAATCTCACCCATTTTCTTCAAAGAAATTGAACAAATAATCCTAAAATTTATACGGAAACAGAAAAGACCTCGAATAGCCAAAGGAATAATGAAAAAGAAAGCCAAAGTTGGTGGCATCACAATTCCCGACTTCAAGCTCTATTACAAAGCTGTCATCATCAAGACAGTATGGTACTGGCACATAAACAGACACATAAATCAATGTAACAGAATAGAGAGCCCAGAAATAGACCCTCAAGTCTGTGGTCAACTAATCTTCGACAAAGCAGGAAAGAATGTCCAATGGAAAAAAGACAGCCTCTTCAACAAATGGTGTTGGGAAAATTGGACAGCCACATGCAGAAAAAAATGAAATTGGATCATTTCCTTATACCACACACGAAAATAGACTCAAAATGGATGAAGGACCTCAATGTGAGAAAGGAATCCATCAAAATCCTGGAGCAGAACACAGGCAGCAACCTCTTCAACCTCAGATGCAGCAACTTCTTCCTAGGAACAACGTCAAAGGCAAGGGAAGCAAAGGCAAAAATGAACTATTGAGACTTCATCAAGATCAAAAGCTTTTTCACAGCAAAGGAAACAGTCAACAAAACCAAAAGACAACTGGCAGAATGGGAGAAAATATTTGCAAACAACATATCAGATAAAGGCCTTGTAACCAAAATCTATAAAGAGCTCAGCAAACTCAACACCCAAAGAACAAATAGTACAATTTGCAGACATTTCTGCAAAGAAGACATCCAGATAGCCAACAGACACATGAAAAAATGCTCCACATCATTTGGCATAAGGGAAATACAAATCAAAACCACAATGAGATACCACCTCACACCTTTCAAAATGGTTAAAATGAGCAAGTCATGAAATGACAGATGCTGGCGAGGATGTGGAGAAAGGGGAACCCTCCTACACTGTTGGTGGGAGTGCAAGCTGCTGCAGCCACTCTGGAAAACAGCATTGAGATTCCTCAAAAAGTTGAAAATAGAGCTACCCTATGACCCAGCAATTGCACTACTGGGTATTTACCCTAAAGATACAAACGTAGTGATCTGAAGGGGCATGTGCACCCGAATGTTTATAGCAGCAATATCCACAATAGCCAAACTATGGACAGAAGCTAAATGTCCATCAACAGATGAATGGATAAAGAAGAGGTGGTATATAAATACAATGGAATACTATGCAACCATCAAATAAAGGAAATCTTGCCATTCGCAATGACGTGGATGGAACTAGAGGGTATTATACTTAGAGAAATAAGTCTATCAGAGAAAGACAACTATCATATGATCTCCCTGATATGAGGAAGTGGAGATGCAACATGGGGGGTTTGGGGGGTAGGAAAAGAATAAATGAAAGAAGATGGGATCGGGAGGGAGACAAACCATAAGAGACTCTTAATCTCACAAAAGAAACTGAAGGTTGCTGAGGGGAGGGGGGTTGGGAGAGGGTGGTGGGGTTATGGACATTGGGGAGGATTATGTGCTATGGTGAATGCTGTGAAATGTGTAAACCTGGCAATTCACAGACCTGTACCCCTGGGGATAAAAATATAAATTAAAAAAAAAATATATATATATATATATATATAATTAAAGTAAAAATAAATAAATAAATAATGATGTACTATATGATGACTAACATAACATAATTTAAAATTTTTAAAAAGCAGGAAAAATATGAAAAAAATAAATATAGAAATAATAAAGTTACATCATCAAAGGACATTAAAATTTTCTGGGTTAAAGCTTGGTGATGGGCTATTTACATAGTCTAAAGTTATCTTCCTGCTGTTTATTTACTAATTACAAAGATGACAATGGCAATGTTTCATTGGAGAAATATGGCAATCACCATCATAACCCAGTAGCAGGTTAGCATTACCAAGGTGGAGACAGACCATCATCATACATCTCCTGATGGATTGCAGGGGCCATACATCACCTCTGGTATTTCTGCTAAAAAATGCATAATTTGATTCTAATTGTGAAACAAATAAACTAAAAACATGTTGAGGACATTCTACAAAACAACTATCTTTATATTAGCAAATATTGAGGCAAGAGGTCTAAAGAAAGGCTGTGAACCTATTTACATTGAGAGGAAATAACAAGATACATCAATTAAATGGGATGTGTAGCAAAAAGGAATAGTTACACAGGAAATTTGGGTAACAACTGATAAAATTTTAATATGAACTGTGAATTAGATAATGGTATTACATCAATATTAAATTATATGCTTTTATAATTGTACTATGGTTATGTAATAGATTATTTATCTTCTTTAACAATACACACTGAATTATTCAATGACAAAGGGGCACAATGTCTCAAATTTCCTCTCAAATAGATAGATAGATTACAAAAGCAACAGATTGAAATATTAGGTGAAACTAAATAAAAATATAATGGAGATCCTTGTACTACTCTAAGGGCAAAACCCCTATAAGTTTAAAGTTATAACCAAACAAACAAACCAACCACTAAAAATGTAAGATAAGATACATGCCTACATCCCAGAGATATCAGGAATAAATTCTATAAGAGAACAAATCTGAAAACTATCTATTTACTTGCTAGCCATTAAGAATATGGTGGTAACCAGCAAAGGAAACAGTCAACAAAACCAAAAGACAACTGACAGAATGGGAGAAGATATTTGCAAACGACATATCAGATAAAGGGCTAGTATCCAAAATCTATAAAGAGCTTAGCAAACTCAACATCCAAAGAACAAACAATCCAATCAAGAAATGGGCAGAGGACATGAACAGACATTTCTGCAAAGAAGACATCCAGATGGCCAACAGACACATGAAAAAGTGTTCCACATCACTGGGCATCAGGGAAATACAAATCAAAACCACAATGAGATACCACCTCACACCAGTCAGAATGGCTAAAATGAACAAGTCATGAAATGACAGATGCTGGCGAGGATGTGGAGAAAGGGGAACCCTCCTACACTGCTGGTGGGAATGCAAGCTGGTGCAACCACTCTGGAAAACAGCATGGAGGTTCCTCAAAAATTGAAAATAGAGCTACCTTATGACCCAGCAATTGCACTACTGGGTATTTACCCTAAAGATACAAACATAGTGATCCGAAGGGGCATGTGCACCCGAATGTTTATAGCAGCAATGTCCACAATAGCCAAGTTATGGAAAGAACCTAGATGTCCATCAACAGGTGAATGGATAAAGAAGAAGTGGTATATATATATAATGGAATACTATGCAGCCATCAAAAGAAATGAAATCTTACCATTTGCAACAACATGGATGGAACTAGAGGGTATTATGCTTAGCGAGATAAGTCAATCAGAGAACTATCATATGATCTCCCTGATATGAGGAAGTGGAGATGCAATGGGGCTGGGGGTTAAGGGGGTAGGAAAAGAAAAAATGAAACAAGATGGGTTTGGGAGGGAGACAAACCAAAAGAGATTCTTAATGTCATAAAACAAACTGAGGGGGGTGGGAGGGAGGGAGTTGGGAGAGGGTGGTGGGGTTACATTATATGTTTAAATAAAAATAAAATTTAAAAAAACTACAGATATCATCAAATGGAAAGAAAAAAAAAAAAAGAATATGGTGGTAACTCACTAAAATTCCTGCCTCATGGAGAACAGAAATGTAGCCCAGCAGACAGACATTCCAAGCTCCAAGGCCACTCTTTTTTTTTTAATTTTTTTTTATTTTATTTATTTGACAGACAGAGATCACACAAGCAGGCAGAGAGGGGAGGGGAGAAGCAGGCTCCCTGCCGAGCAGAGAACCCGATGCGGGACTTGATCCCAGGACCCTGGGATCATGACCTGAGCCAAAGGCAGCGGCTTAACCCACTGAGCCACCCAGGCATCCCTCCAAGGCCACTCTTGTCAGCAGGTGCCACCAGGGCATCTCCTTCTGCACAGGTACTCTCAGCAGGTGCAACATCCATCAGCTTGGCTCAGTACTGGGGTCTCAATCTTTATTCTCCAGAAAGAGCTCTCTAGTGGTCATTCCCTGATGGTAGTATAGATACAGTGACCACAGTGTAGACTCCTACTTTTATAGGTATTGTTGAGGGAATCACTACCTTCTCAGGTGGTGCTCAGCCTTTTCCACGGATGGACTTCCACAGATGGATAGAATATAGATCAAGGCCCCTACTACAACTTCTCGAGTCAGTCCTATGGCTCCACAAGGTGACCCTGTGCACTAGTTATGCACTACTCAGTAACAAATTATCCTAAAACATGGAGACTTAAGCATTCCTGATCTCTAAGAGCTATGGGTCAGGAATCCAAGAGTACCTTAGCTGGTAGATTCTAGCTTAGGATCTCTCACAAGTCTGTAATTATGTCACTCAGGGCTGCAGTTATCTGAGACTGGACAGGGCCAAGAGGATGTTCTTCTAAGTGCTTTTAGGTGACTATGGGCAGAAGGCCTCTATCCTTCACCATGTGGTCTTTCCATAGCACAGCTCCCAGCTGAACAGTTAGCTGTCCCAAGAGAGAGTGATCTGGAAGAGAGAGAGCTATCAACATCATGGGAGCCTCAGTGTCTCTCACCACCTAATATCAGAAGTACATGCCATCACTTCTGCCCTCTCGACTCTAGGACAATGTGGGAGGAAACTGTTCAGGCATATAAATATTAAGAAGTAAACACCACTGGGGAAAATGATCTATACCACAGCCTCACCTCTGTGATATCTCAGTATTTCACATTGCTCAGGCATACAAAGTAACTCATCCCCTTCCAAGACCCCCATAAGAATGATCCCATCCAAACCACCATTTTATTCTTTAAACTGTGCCAAGTTGGAGACAGCCCATATGTCCATGCTCAGGTGCTGATGAGACTCATTCAGTGTAACTTCTCTCAACCTGTGAACTGAAGAGGTGAGTTATCTGCCCACACACACCTATAACATACCATTAACAAGCATAGGGTAATCACCATCAGCACTTCCATTCATAAGGAAGGAAGGAAGAGAGGAAGGGAGGGAAGGAGAAAGGAAAAGGAAGGAAGGAAGGAAGGAAGGAAGGAAGGAAGGAAGGAAGGAAGAGAGTGAGTAAAGGAGAGGAGAGGAGGAAGGAAAAAAGGAGGGAAATGGGAGGAACAGACAAACCATTGGGCATATGAGTTCTGACCTCCAGCTGGGATAGTACTGGAAGCTCATTGCTTCATACTCATTCTTACTCTTGTCAGGTGTTACTGTCCATGTCTATAGGCTCTGCCTTGTGGGTCCTGGGTCCAAACTCTAAGACCTTCTTCTTTCTCCATGAAAATTAGCATGCATTTGAAGCTGAGTGGTTTTCTCTGCTGACTTCCTGCTGGTAGAATTTGTAGGGAGAAACCAAGTACTGTTTGGTACCATCTCTGTCCCCTTCAGTCCATGCAGACAGTGTTTCACCTAATAGAGTTCTTTTAAGTTTTACAAATCTTGTTTGCATCCATCTTGTTAGACAAAAGTCACACCAAAAATCTATTTGAAATAAACCTGTCTCTACTTTGGGCTTTTGCTGAGAGATAATATCCTATACTTCTTAGAAACGCTCTTGGTTGATTAAGAGGGACTGTAAGAGACACACACCACTAAATACCAATAGGACCTGAATGAGTAGCACCCTGAGGAACCACTTTTAGTCTTCCTAACATTTTATTAAGAATTTATTTATTTATTTATTTGACAGGGAGAAAGAGAGAGAAAGAACGCACAAGCTGTGGGGGGTAGAGGGCCGAGAGAGAAGCAGACTCTTGACTGAGAACAGATTCTGATGTGGGGTTTGATTGTAGGACACTGAGATTATGACCCGAGCTGAAGGTAGACGCTTAACTGAGTGAACCACCCAGGCACCCTTTCCTGATGTTTTAATAATAAATTTTTTGGTTACCTCCTTGGCCTCATCTTACATCATGCTTTTCTGATACAGTCCTGAATTTAACCTTTGCTTGGAAGACATGTCTTCATTTTAGCATCATTTTCCACTTGATAGACTGCAAGTCTTCAGAACCAGTGATGCCTTGACTTTTTTGTTCCTTCCCATAGTTTATGTCTTTCCTCTTGTGTATTATTATAAGCAGAAAGAAAACAGATTTCACTTTCAACATTCTGGCTGGAAGTCTCTTCAGCAAAATCATCAGTTCAATATCTTCAACATCCACATCAATGCAGGTTTCAGTGTTTCTCAACTTTCTGCCCTTGCAGGACAAGGATTTCCCTCCCTCTAGTTTCCAATAAGGTTTTCCTCTTTTTATTTTTTGTTCTCACTGGCAGTTTCTTCAAAACCTAAAACCCTAGTGCCAGTAAATATCAGCCTTCCACTGATGATATCTCCAAATTCTGAGAGTGTTCACTTATTTCACAGTTCCAGAGTCAAACCCACATTTTAGGTCGTCTTTTATGGTGAGTTCCCATTTCCAATTAGCAAAATCTGTATTAGTTATGCATTGCTGTATTAAAAAAAATAGCCCAATACATATAACCTTAAGACAACAAATTGTTCTAGAGTGTCAGGAATACAGAAATGGCTTGGGTGGGTGATCCTAACAAAGGCTTTCTCATGAGGCTTTAATCAAGGATCCAAGGGTATTTTAGTAGCACAGAAATGGCACAATTGCATATGGTTCAGTCAGGATTACATATCACAGATTTGGAATATCCTCATGTTTTCAATTAAGAGTCTACTGAATAAATCAAGGCAGAAATACTTTTGTATATTTAAATAAAGGTGTTCTTTGAGTGGGAAGCAAAGAATGCTTCTCAGAACAGACTGGATAAATGCCTCCTTTCTTCCAAATGGAAAACAGCTTAAGCTGCATAAGGAAAAATGTAACAATAAATTAAGTAAATATATTTTCTTTTGTCAAGCCCATGTCGAATAACTGACTTCAAGATTCCTAAATAAAATTTCTGGGCATTTGAAAATAGAATAGTGTCTTCTTACTAAGGATTAATATTTCCATTTACTTCATCAATCTCATTAATCATTCCACTTGTTCCTTAACACTCTACTGTGAACTGGAGTCTATATGATGAGGCAACATATGAAGTAAAGTAACTTCGGTAAACAAGATGAACATTGAAGGAAAATACACACCAGAAAAAGGAAATTTAAACTTGATTGTCAAAAATGCCACCATTATGGTCTCCTACAAACTGGATTTTGCAAACAGTGATGGAATGAAGCTTTCATGGGCTTAGAGAATTTATCTTGACCTTTAATAGAGCTGGCAAGATCTTATCCACCTTTTAGGACATGACTAAGAATTTTCAACACAGTTTTTTCTGACTCAGTCTTTCCTCTTAATGATATTTAAGTCTGCTTTCATTGTTAGTCACTAATCTAAAACTAACTGAGTTTCTTCACCCTAAGAGCACAGGAAAGGTGAAACAAAAGAAATGGTGCTCACCCCTGTGGAGAGAAACACCACGATATCTCTGCAGGCAAGTCCCACAGGATTGCACAGTAAGTGGAGAATTATGGCCACATTATCCCACATATTAGTAAGGCTAATTAGCGTGGTTCTTTCTCTTCAAGGAGGTGGCCAAGTGGTTTGGTGGTGGTGGCCTTGCAGATTCACGCCAGACGCAGAGATGCAGATCTTCGTGAAAACTCGGATGGGCAAGACCATCACCCTCAAGTTTGAGCCCAGTGACACCATGGAGAATGGCAAAGCCAAAATCCAAGACAAGGAGGGCATTCCCCTGACCAGCAGCATCTGATTTTTGTGGGCAAACAGCTGGAAGATGGCCGCACATTGTCAGATTACAATATCCAGAAAAGAATCCACCTTGCACTTGGTGCTTCGCCTCTGGGGTGGCATCATTGAGCCCTCCCTCCGCCGCCTAGCCCAGAAATACAACTGCGACAAGAGGATCTGTCGCAAGTGTTATGCTTGCCTGCACCCCCGCGCCATCAGCTGCCACAAGAAGTGGGGCCACACCAACAACCTGCACCCCAAAAAGAAGGTCAAATAAGGCCCCTCCACTGGCTCTTCCTTTGCCAGCAGGGTGGCCTCCTTCCCGAGCCCCAAGGTCCTGGGGCCTCAATAAAGTTTCCCTTTCATTGGGGAAATTTTTTAAAAAAGGATAATTAGCATGATATAATGCAAGCTTTGAAGAGCAGCATGACTATGATTCCCATTTGTTAGATGAATAAACTGAGGTTGAACAAGATAAACAATTTTGACTGATATCATTGGCCATTCTCCCTGTCAGAGTCCCACTCTCTATGTCATGGCAGCCTAACTAGGAAAGAAAATAGATGGTGCCAGCTAAACACAAAAAGTATGGATCCAAGGATCTCAGTGGAAGAACTGGTAGAATATATGAAGCAGAAGATTTCACACTTTTCTTAAAGTACTAGAGCATTAGAGCATTCCTCGGAGTAGTGTGGCTATCATGGTGAGGACCTAACCATTCTGGCATCACCATAAACATCCTCTGCTGCCTTGAGATTTACTCTGCCTACCAAACTTTATATTCCAGGTAAAAGACTAATACCCACAGCCCTACCCTCAGCAAGCTCTTGCATCCCTGGTCTGAGCTACAAACAAGATATAAATGTTTTAATATCTCATCTTTATTTGTTCCATTTTCCTGTTACATTTTCAGCTTCTGGATGGCAGTATCATGTCTGTTATAGCCAGTAGCTTCTGAATGAAAGTACCTAAAACAAGTCTTAGCACATAGCAGGCACTTATTTGATAAAGACCCCGCTGTCATTGGGTGACTGCATGTACCATGGACACAACACAGCTCCCAAAGTGAAATTTCCAGGACATGTAGGACATCTATGGACATCAGGACATCTATGGACAGAGCACCGTGGACTTCAGATTTGATACCTTGCTTTGAGAATTTGTCCTGAACATCACTTGTTGGGCAAGGACATGACTATGGCCCAGCTGCAGGTTTAACACATTATTTAATCAGCTGTTTTCTGAAGAACACAAAGGACTGTTGTCTGGGAATCTGCTTATATAAATGAGCCAATTAATGAGGGTTGAGACTTCAATAGGACCTCTGCCATAGTCTCCTAGGAGACATCTTCTGAAGCCATGGGACCTTGTGTAAAAATACACCAGCTCTTTTGAAAGCTCTTCAAACGCAGCCTCAAGCTTAAAGTACTAACCTCTGGAAGGAGCAATACGTTTTCTGATTAACACAGGAGTGTTCCAATAAATTTTACTCAAAAGGAAGTGAAGGACAATGCTGCATAGTTAAGTTTTAAGTACTTTTTATGTGCAACATCATGGAATGGACAGAATGTTAAAGTGTAATGAAACACAAGTAGGAGATACCAATAACATTTTAAGGCCTAGGATCTTTCTCTTTCTTTTTTTTTCATGACGTTGATCAAAATAGACATGGAATGTGTACATACAGACATAACACTGACTATTTTCTAACATGTAAATCTGGATCCAAAGCAGAGCATAAACAAGTTAAATAGCATATACATATCTAAATGTTCTTCACTGTAAAATGAATAGTTAATCAAGATCATCTTTTACATTCAATATATATATTAATCCATTTTATAAACATCAGGTTCCTCTTCAGTGCAAGCCTTCCTCTAGATACAAAGGATAAAACAATAAACAAAATAGACATAATTTTATG
Organism: Taxidea taxus jeffersonii; assembly: GCA_003697995.1. Classification (NCBI taxonomy): domain Eukaryota; kingdom Metazoa; phylum Chordata; class Mammalia; order Carnivora; family Mustelidae; genus Taxidea; species Taxidea taxus. Next base: position 48,414 of record ML103942.1, read on the forward strand.
GAAATCTAATGATATAAATATCAAAATATAATCAATCCAAAACTAGTAAGACACAATAATCCTAAATATAGATGCACCAAAAACAGAGCCTCAAAATACATTAAATAAAACAAAATCTGATAGAGCTGAAAGGAGGAAAACACAAACATAAAATTATATATATCTTAACTACTGATAGAAGTATTAAACAGAAAATCAGCAAAGATTCAGAAGATCTAAACAAGACAGACAACCAGCAGGATGTAACAGATATATATACAACACTGTGTGCCACAACTCTAGAATCTACAGCTTTTCAAGCACCTGTGGAACAGTCACCAGAATAGGGCATTTACTGAGTCCAAAATCAACCTCAACAAATTGGGGATAATCTCATATATTTTCAGGTCATAATAAAAATGAAACCAGAAATTAATAACACAAAGAAAATGGAAAAAATTCTAAATACTTGAACATTAAACAGCATACTTTGCAAAAGTCAAAAAAAGCCAAAGAGGTGTAAAAGAAAAATTTTAAATATATAAGACTGAATAAAATAAAATACAATGTATCAAAATATATGTCTAAGAAAAAGTGCTAGAAGAAATTTTTATTAAATTACAAAAGAATAAAATTTTAGATCAATAAGGTCTTACTTAATAAACTAGAAAAATAAGGGGCCCCTGGCTGGCTCAATTGGTAGAGCATGTGACTCTTGATCTCAGGGTCATAAATTCAAGCCCCATCTTGGGCATGGAGCCTACTTAATAAATAAATAAAATTATTTAAAACAAACAAACAAACACTGAGAGCTACCAGGCTGGTTTAAGGCTAAAAGTCCAATCCTTGGGCACCTGGGTGGCTCAGTGGGTTAAGCCTCTCCCTTCAGCTAAGGTCCTGATCTCAGGGGCCTGGGATCAAGTCCTGTGTAGGGCTTTCTGCTCAGTGGGGAGCCTGCTTCCCCCTGCTCCTCTGCCTGCCTCTCTGACTACTTGTGATCTCTATCTCTGTCAAATAAATAAATAAAATATTTAAAAAATAAAAAAATAAGTAAACTAGAAAAATAAGAGCAAAATGAACCCAAAGAAAGGAAGTACTAAAGACAAAAATTGAAATTAGTGGAATTGAAAACAAGAAAAGAATAGAGAAAAGCAATGAAAAATCAATAACATCGGTAAATCTCTAACAAAACAAAGAGAAAAAAAAAAAAAAAACACAGAAGAGACACAAATCACCAATGCCGGGGATCAAGTAGTAGATATCCCTATAGACCTAATCCACTAAAAGAATTCTAACAGGGGCTCCTGGGTGGCTCAGTTGATTAAAACAGCTGCCTTTGACTTAGGTCATGATCTCAGGGTCCTGAACTTGAGTCCCATATCTGGCTTCCTGCCCAGGAGGGAGTCTTCTTCTTTCTTTCTTTCTTTCCTTTTTTTTTTTTTTTAAGAGATTATATATATTTTTTTCGTGTGTCTGTTACCATTTCTATGTCTTCTTTGGAGAAGTGTTTGTTCATGTCTTCTGTTCATTTTTTGACATGATTATCTGTTTTGTGTGTTTTGAGTTTGAGAAGTTCTTTATAGATCTTGGATATCAGCCCTCTATCTGTAGTGTCATTTGCAAATATCTTCTCCCATTCCATGGGTTGCCTCTTCCTTTTGTTGACTGTTTCCTTTGCTGTGCAGAAGCTTTTTATCTTGATGAAGTACCAAAAGTTCATTTTCACTTGTTTCCCTTGCCTTTGGAGACCTGTCTTGAAAGAAGTTGCTGTGAACAATTTCAAAGAGGTTGCTGCCTATGTTCTCCTCTAGGATTTTGATGGATTCTTGTCACATATTGAGGTCTTTCATTCATTTTGAGTTTATAGTGTAAGTGAATGGTCTAATCTCATTTTTCTGTATATAGATCTGTATATAGCTCTCCAATTTTCCCAGCACCATTTATTGAAGAGACTGTCTTTTTTCCACTGGATATTTTTTCCTGCTTTGTCAAATATTACTTGACCATAGAGTTGAGGGTCCATATCTGGGTTCTCTATTCTGTTCCATTAGTCTATGTGTCTGTTTTGTGCCAGTACCATGCTGTCTGTTGATCAAATCTTTGTAATATAGCTGAATTCTGGCAACATGATGTTTATCATTATGAGCAATCAGGAAAATTCAAATCAAAACCACATTGAGATACCACCTTACTCAAGTTAGAATGGCAAAAATTAACAAGGCAAAAAACAACAAATGTTGGAGAGGATGTGGATAAAGGGGAACCCTCTTGCACTGTTGGTGGGAATGCAAACTTGTATAACCACTTTGGAAAACAGTGTGAAGGTTCCTCAAAAAGTTAAAAATAGAAATACAGTATGAGCCAGGAATTGCATTACTGGGCATTTACCCCCAAAATACAGACATAGTGAAAAGAAGGGCCATATACATCCCAATGTTCATAGCAAAATGTCCACAATAGCCAAACTGTGGAAAGAGCCGAGATGCCCTTCAACAGATGAATGGATAAAGAAGATGTGGTCCATATATACTACAGAATATTGCTCAGCCATCAGAAAGGATGAATACCCCGTGTTTGCATCGACATTGATGGGACTGGAGATTATGCTGAGTGAAATAAGTCAAGCAGAGAGAGTCAATTATCATATGGATTCACTTTTTTTGTGGAACATAAGGAAAATCCAAGATCAACACGCAAAAATTAATTAAATGCTAACAAGAAGTATATGCAAACCAAAATGACAAACAATGCCATTAACAATCACTTCAAAAGAATAGAAAATGTAGATACAAACATAACTAAACACATTCAGGACATGTTATCTGAAAACCACAAAATTGTTATGAAAGAAATTAATAAAAATCAGACTTCAACAAATAAAGATATATGCCACATGCATGTATTGAAAGACTTGATACAGTAAAGATGTCAGTTTTTACCAAATTAACCTATACTTTTAATTCAATTCCTATAAAAATCCCAGCACATTTTAAGTAGATTTATTGATATGTAATTCAGTTACTACATATATAGTTCAATCATTTCTGGCAAATAATTGTGCCATTAACACAACACAAGTCTAATTTTAAGACATACTCGATCACCTGAAAAGAAACCTAGAATCCATTACTTTCTGTTCCCCTTCCCCACTCCCAAGCCCTAATCTGTTTTCTATCACTCTGAACTTAACTATTTTGAACTTTTCAAATGTATGAAATCATGCAAAGTGTGGTCTTTGGTGAATGGTCTTTATTAGCCTACCATAAGGTTTTCATGGTTTATTCAAGCTCTATCTTGTATCAGAACTTCGTTTCTTTCTTTTTTTTTTTTCTGAAAAATATCTCATTGCATGAAAACAATGATTTTTTTTCTGGGTCATATAATAACCATATGTTGAAATTTTGGGGAACCTGCCCAACCCATTTCCAATGCAGCTACACATTTTTAAATTCCCACCAGTAATATATACCAGGATTCTAATTCTTCCACACCTTGCCAGCAATTATAGTTTATGTATTTTTATAATAACTGACATAATTAATATAAGTAGTGGTACACAATCATATTTTATGTGGTTTTCATTTTTATTTTATTTTTTAAGGATTTTATTTATTTGACAGAAATCACAAGGAGTCAGAGAGGTGGTCAGACAGAGAGAGGGGGAAGCAAGCTCCCTGCTGAGCAGAGAGCCCAAAGCAGGGCTCGATCTCAGGACCCTGAGATCATGACCTGAGCCATAGGCAGAGGCATTAACCCACTGAGCCACCCAGGCACCCTGTTTTATTTTTTATTACATTCACTTAGACAACATATAGTACATTATTAGTTTTTTAATTATTTTATTATGTTCAGTTATCCACTGTATAGTACATAATTAGTTTCTGATGTAGTGTTCAGTGATTCATTATTTAAGTATAACACCCAGTACTCACCACAACATGTGCCCTCCTTAATACCCATCACACTGTTACCTCATTCCTCCATCCTCCTCCCTTCTGTAACCCTCAGTTTTTTTCTCAGAGTCCAGACTCTCTCATGGTTTGTCTCCCTTTCTAATTTCTTCCCATTCAGTTTTTCCTCCCTTCCCCTGTGGTCTCCTAAACTACTCCTTCTGTTCCACGTATGAGTGAAACCATATGATAACTGTCTCTCTCTGCTTGACTCATTTCACTGAGCATAATCCCCTCCAGTTCCATCTATGTAGATGCAAATAGTAGGTATTCATCTTTTCTGATGGCTGAGTATATTCCATTGTATATCTGAACTACATCTTCTTTATCCATTCATTTGTTGAAAGGAACCCAGCTCCTTCCACAGTTTGGCTATTAAGGACATTGCTGCTATGAACATTGGGGTGCATGTGGCCCTTCTTTTCACTATATCTGTATCTTTGGGGTAAATGCCTAATAGTGCAATTTCTGAGTTGTAGGGTAGCTCTACTTATAACTTTTTGAGGAACATCCATAGTGCTTTCCAGAGTGTCTCTACCAGTTTGCATTCCCACCAACAGTGTAAGAGGGTTCCCCTTTCTCCACATCCTCACCAATATTTGTTTTTCCCTGCCTTGTTAATTTTTTTTGCCATTCTAATTGGTATAAGGTGGTATCAAATTGTGGTTTTGATTTGTGTTTCCCTAGTGGTTAATGATATAGAACATTTTCTCATGTCTCTGTTATCCATTTGTATGTCTTCTTTGAAGAAGTATCTGCTCATATTTACTGCCCATTTATTAACTGGATTATTATGTTGAGTTTGATAAGCTCATTATAGATCTTGGATACCAGCCCTTTACCTATAATGTCATTTGCAAATATCTTCTCCCATTCTATGGGTTGCCTCTTAGTTTTGTTGGCTGCTTTCTTTGCTGTGTGGAAGCTTCTTATCTTGATGAAGTACCAAAAGTTCATTTTTGCTTTATTTTTCCCCTTTTCTTTGGATACGTGTCTTGAAAGAAGTTTCTGTGGCCAATTTCAGAGAGGTTACTGTCTATGTTCTCCCCTAGGATTTGATATATTCTTGTCTCACGTTGAGGTCTTTCACCCATTTTGAGTTTATCTTTGTATATGGTGTAAGAGAATAGTCCAGTTTCATTCTTCTGCATGTAGCTGTCCAGTTTTCCCAACACCATTTATTGAAGAAAGTGCCTTTTTCCATTGGATATTCTTTCTTGATTTGTCAAAGTTTAGTTAGTTGACCATAGCGTTGAGGGTCCATATCTCTATTCTGTTCCATTAATCTATGTGTCTGTTTTTGTGCCAATACCATGCTGTCTTGATGATCATAGCTTTGAAGTCAGGCATTGTAATGCCCCAGCTTTGGTTTCCTTTCTCAACAATTCCCTGGCAATTCAGGGTCTTATCTAGTTCCATACAAATTTTAGGATTGTTTGTTCCAGCTCTGAGAATAATGTCAGTGTATTTTGATAGGGATTGCATTGAAAGTGTAGATTACTCTGGGAAGCATAGACATTTTCACAATGTCTATTTTTCAACACTTTAGCATGGAATGTTTTCCCATCACTTTATGTCTTACTCCATTTCTTCCATAAATATTCTATAGTTACTAGAGTATATAGATCCTTTACATCTTTGGTTAGGTTTATTCCTATGTATCTTATGGTTATTGGAGCTATTGGAAATAGAGTCAATTCCTTAATTTCTCTTTCTTCAATCACATTGTTAGTGTATAGAATTGCAACTGATTTGTGTGCATTGATTTTTTATTCTGCCATGTTGCTGAATTGTTTCGTGAGTTCTAATAACTTGGGGGTGGAGTCTTTCGGGTTTTCCACATAAAGTATCAAGTTATAACTGAAGAGAGAGAGTTTGACTTCTTTGCGAATTTGAATGTATTTTATTTCTTTTTGCTGTCTGATTGCTGAGGCTAGGACTTCTAGTACTATGGTGAACAAATTGGTGAAGAGTGGGCATTCCTGTCATGTTATGGACCTTAAAAGAAAGTTCTCAGTTTTTCCCCATTGAGAATGATATTCACTGTATGCTTTTCATAGATGGCTTTAATGGTATTGTGGTATGTTCCCTCTATTGGTACATTCTGAAGAGTTTTAATCAGGAAAGGATGCTGTATTTGTCAAATGCTTTTTCTGCATCATTTGAGAGGATCATATAGTTCTTGTCTTTTCTTTTATTAATATGCTCTATCGTGTTGATTGATTTGTGAATGTTGAACCACCCTGAATCCCAAGAATAAATCCTACCTGGTAGTGATGGATAACCCTTTTAGCGTACTCTTGGATCCCTTTGGCTAGGAGCTTGTTGAATATTTTGGCATCCATGTTCATCAGGGATATTATATTGGTCTTTATTCTAAAACTTTTGGATGGAGTCTTTGCCTGGTTTTGGATCAGGGTAATGTTGGCCTCATAGAACAAGTTTGGAAGTTTCTTTCCATTTCTATTTTTTGAAACAGCTTCAGAAAAATAGGTATTATTTCTTCTTTAGATGTTGGTAGAACTCCCCTGGGAAGCTATCTGGCCCTGGGCTCTTGTGTTTGGGGAGGCTTTTGATTACTGCTTCAATTTAGTTTCTGGTTATTGGTCTATTCAGGTTGTCTATTTCTATCCATTTCAGTCTAGGTAGTCTATAAGTTTTCAGGAAGACATCCATTTCTTCCAGGCTGCTTAATTTGTTGGCACATAGTTTCTGGTAATAATTTCTAATAATTGTTTCAATTTCCTTGGTGTTAGTCATGATCTATTCCCTTTCATTCATGATGTTATTGATTTGGGTTCTTTCTCTTTTCTTTTGGATAAGTCCGGTGAGAGTCTTATTTTCAATTCAATTAATTCTTTTTTTTTAATTTTTTCAGTGTTCCATGTTTCATTGTTTATGCACCACACCCAGTGTTCCATGCAATATGTGACCTTCTTAATATCGACCACCAGGCTCATCCATCACCCCAAACCTCTCCTTTCCAAAACTTTCAGTTTGTTTCTCAGAGCCCATAGTCTTTCATGGTTCATCCCCCCCTCCAATTTCCCCCAATTCACTTTTCCTTTCCTTCTTCTAATGTCCTCCATGTTGTTCCTCATGTTCCACAAGTAAGTGAAACCATATAATAATTTACTTTCTCTGCTTGACTTATTTCATGCAGAATAATCTCCTCCAGTCCTGTCCATGTGACACTTGATTGTGAGACTGATGAATTATAACTTTAGACAAGAGCTTTTTAAAGCAGCTAGGGGGGAAAGATTTCTTACATACAGATGAAGGTCCATCAGAATAACACCAGACCTGGGTGCCTGGGTGGCTCTGTTGGTTTGGCTACTGCCTTTGGCTCAGGTCATGATCCCAGAGTCCTGGGATTGAGTCCTGCATCAGGCTCTCAGCTCCATGGTTATTCTGCTTCTCCCTCTGACCTTCTCACCTCTCATGCTCTCTCTCACTTTCTCTCTCTGAAATAAATAAATAAAATCTTAAAAAAAAAAGAATAACATCAAACCTGTCCACAGAAACCTGGCAAGCCAGAAAAGGGCTGGCAAGACATATTCAGGGCAATAAATGAGAAGAACATGCAGCCAAGAATACTTTATCCAGCAAGGCTGACATTCAAAATGGATGGAGAAATAAAGAACTTCCAAGACCAGCATGGCTTAAAAGAATATGTGACCACCAAGATGGCACTACAAGAAATATTAAGGGGGGAGGGGAGTCTATAAAAGAAGAAAGAACCCAAGAGTGACATAGAACAGATATTTTACAGAGACAATCTATAGAAACAAGGACTTCACAAGCAACATGATGTCAATAAAAACTTATCCTTCAATAATCACTCTCAACATGAACAGCCTAAATGCTCCCACAAAACAGTACAGGGTTGCAGACTGGATAAAACAACAAGACCTGTCGATGTGCTGCCTATGATCTTCTTAATTCTTTCAAAGAACCAGCTTCCTGTCTGTTGATCTGCCATTGATCTCTGCTCAAATATTTATTATTTATCTTCTCCAGCTTGGTTTAGGCCTTATTTTCTGTTCTTTCTCCAGGTTCTTTAGGTATAAGTTTAGCTTATGCATTTTTGATTTTTCTAATTTTTTGAGAGCATCTTAGATGGCTATGTTTTTCCCTCTTAGGGCCGCTTTGCAGTATCCCATAGATTTTGGATTGATTTAGTATTTTCATTTAGTTTTAATGATTTGGTTAAGTTCTTATTTAATTTTAATTTTCTTTAATTTTCATTAGTTTCCATGATTTGGTTAAGTTCTCCTTTAATAACTTGGTTGACCCAAACATTCTTGAACAGGATAGTCTTTAGTCTTCAAGTGTTTGAATTCCTTACAAATTTCTTTTACAAAGAAATTTCTACAACTTTCCAGTTTCAAAGCACTGTGGTCTTAAAATATTCAGGGAATAATCTCAATCTTTTGTTATCAGTTGAGACCTGATTTGTGACCCAGTATGTGGTCTATTCTGGAGAATGTTCCATGTATACTCAAGAAAAATGAGTATTCTGTTGTTTTAGAGTGCAATGTTCTGCCTATATTTGTGAAGTCCATCTGGTCCAATATATCCTTCAAACCTTTTGCTTCTTTTTTGATCTTCTGCTTTGATGATCTGTCCATTGCTTAAAGTGGAATGTTGAGGTCTCTTACTATTAATGCATCATTATTAATATGATTCTTTATTTTGGTTAGCAGTTGGCTTATGTAGTTGGCTGCTCCCATGTTGGAGGCATGATATTTACAATTGTTAGATCTTCTTGTTGGATGGACCTTTTAAGTATGATGTAGTGTCCCTCCACATCTCTTACTATAGTCTTTGGTTTAAAATCTAACTTGTCTGATATGAGAATTGCTACCCAGCTTTCTTTTGAGATCCACTGGCATGATAAATTGTTCTCCATCCTCTCACTTTCCATCCGGAAGTGTCTTTATGTTCAAAATGAGTCTCTTTTAGATAGCATATGGGTGGGTCATGTCTCTTTATCCAATCCTGTGCCATTTCATGGGAGCATTTAGGCATTCACATGAAGCATAACTATTGAAAGATATGAGTTTAGTGCGATCATATTTCCTGTAAAGTCCCTGTTTTTATAGCTTGACTCTGTAGATTTCTGGTATATATTATGCTTCTTCTTTTACAGAATAAACCTTAATATTTCTTGCATAACTGGCTTGGTGGTCACATATTCTTTCAGTT
>ML103942.1:57560-83404 GCA_003697995.1 Taxidea taxus jeffersonii
TAATATTTCTTGCATAACTGGCTTGGTGGTCACATATTCTTTCAGTTCCTGCTGGTCTTGGAAGCTCTTTATCTCTCCATCCATTCTGAATGACAGCCTTGCCAGATAAAGTATCCTTGGCTGCATGTTCTTCTCATTCAGCACCCTGAATATGTCTTGCCATCCTTTTCTGGTTTGCCTGGTCTTTGTGCATAGGTCTGATGTTAATCTGATGTTCTTCCCAATATGTAATAAATCACTTCCCTCAGCTGCTCTCAGGGTACTTCCTTGGCTATAAGATTTGCAAGCTTCACTATTTATGCCATGGTGTTGGTTCTATTTTTATTGATCTTGGGAGGGGTCCTCTCTGCCTCTTGGACAAGAATGCTTGATTCCTTCCCCAGATTAGTCCATTTCTCAGCTATGATTGGCTCAAATATACTTTCTAGTCCTCTCTGTCTCTCTCTGTCTCTCCACCCCTTGGGGATCCCAATAATTCTGACACTGGAACATTTCATGGAGTCATTCATGTCTCTAAGTCTGTTCTCATGGGCTTCTAGCTGCTTATCCCTATACTCCTTGGCTTCCTTCCTTTCTATCATCTTATCTTCTAACTCACTAATTTGTTCCTCTGCCTCATTTACTCTGGATGTTAGGGTATCCAGTTGAGAATATATCTCATTCATAGCATTTTTTTATTTAAGCTTTTTTTATTTAAACATATAATGTAACCCCACCACCCTTTCCCAACCCCTCTCCCCCCCCACCCCCCTCAGTTTGTTTTATGACATTAAGAGTCTCTTTTGGTTTGTCTCCCTCCCGATCCCATCTTGTTTCATTTTTTCTTTTCCTACCACCTTAACCTCCACCCCCATTGCATCTCCACTTCCTCATATCAGGAAGATCATGTGATAGTTGTCTTTCTCCAGTTGACTTATTTAGCTAAGCATAATACACTCTAGTTCCATCCATGTCGTCGCAAATGGTAAGATTTCATTTCTTTTCATGGCTGCATAGTATTGCATTGTATATATATACCACTTCTTCTTTATCCATTCATCTGTTGATGGACACCTAGGTTCTTTCCATAACTTGGCTATTGTGGACATTGCTGCTATAAACATTCGGGTACATATGCCCCTTTGGATCACTACGTTTGTGTCTTTAGGGTAAATACCCAGTAGTGCAATTGCTGGGTCATAAGGTAGCTCTATTTTCAATTTTCTGAGGAACCTCCATGCTGTTTTCCAGAGTGGTTGCACCAGCTTGCATTCCCACCAACAGTGTAGGAGGGTTCCCCTTTCACCACATCCTCGCCAGCATCTGTCATTTCATGACTTGTTCATTTTAGCCATTCTGACTGGTGTGAGGTGGTATCTCATTGTGGTTTTGATTTGTATTTCCCTGATGCCCAGTGATGTGGAACACTTTTTCATGTGTCTGTTGGCCATCTGGATGTCTTCTTTGCAGAAATTTCTGTTCATGTCCTCTGCCCATTTCTTGATTGGATTGTTTGTTCTTTGGGTGTTGAGTTTGCTAAGCTCTTTATAGATTTTGGATACTAGCCCTTTATCTGATATGTCGTTTGCAAATATCTTCTCCCTTTCTGTCAGTTGTCTTTTGGTTTTGTTGACTGTTTCCTTTGCTGTGCAAAAGCTTTTGATCTTGATGAAGTCCCAATAGTTCATTATTTCCCTTGCTTCCCTTGCCTTTGGCATTGTTCCTAGGAAGAAGTTGCTGCAGCTGCACAAATACATGGAGACTCAACAGCATCCTTCTAAAGAATGAGTGGGTCAACCAGGAAATTAAAGAAGAATTGAAAAAAAACATGGAAACAAATGATAATGAAAACACAATGGTCCAAAATCTGTGGGACACAGCAAAGGCAGTCCTGAGAGGAAAATATACAGCGATACAAGCCTATCTCAAGAAACAGGAAAGGTCTCAAATACACAGCCTAACCCTACACCTAAAGGAGCTCGAGAAAGAACAACAAAGAAAGCCTAAACCCAGCAGGAGAAGAGAAATAATAAAGATCAAAGCAGAAATCAATGAAATAGAAACCAAAAAAAACAATAGAACAAATCAATGAAACTAGGAGCTGGTTCTTTGAAAGAATTAATAAGATTGATAAACCCCTGGCCAGACTTATCAAAAAGAAAAGAGAAAGGACCCAAATAAATAAAATCATGAATGAAAGAGGAGAGATCACAACCAACACCAAAGAAATACAAACAAACATAAGAGCATATTATGAGCAACTCTATGCCAACAAATTTGACAATCTGGAAGAAATGGATGCTTTCCTAGAGACATAGAAACTGCCAAAACTGAACCAGGAAGAAATAGAAAACCTGAATAGGCCCATAACCAGTAAGGAGATTGAAACAGTCATCAAAAATCTCCAAACAAACAAAATCCCAGGGCCAGATGGCTTCCCAGGGGACTTCTACCAAACATTTAAAGAAGAATTAATTCCTATTCTCCTAAAACTGTTCCAAAAAATAGAAATGGAAGGAAAACTTCCAAACTCATTTTATGAGGCCAGCATCACCTTGATCCCCAAACCAGACAAGGATCCCATCAAAAAAGAGAATTACAGACCAATATCCTTGATGAAAACAGATGTAAAAATTCTCACCAAAATACTAGCCAATAGGATCCAATAGTACATTAAAAGGATTATTCACCACGACCAAGTGGGATTTATTCCAGGGCAGCAAGGTTGGTTCAACATCCGCAAATCAATCAATGTGAAACAAAACATTAACAAAAGAAAGAACAAGAACCATATGATACTCTCAATAGATGGTGAAAAAGCATTTGACAAAGTGCAACATCCCTTCCTAATCAAAACTCTTCAAAGTGTAGGGATAGAAGGCACATACCTCAATATTATCAAAGCCATCTATGAAAAACCCACTGCAAGTATCATTCTCAATGGAGAAAAACTGAAAGCTTTTCCGTTAAGGTCAGGAACACGGCAGGGATGTCCGCTATCACCACTGCTATTCAACATGGTACTAGAAGTCCTAGCCTCAGCAATCAGACAACAAAAAGAAATTAAAGGCATCCAAATCAGCAAAGAAGAAGTCAAACTATCACTCTTTGCAGATGATATGATACTATATGTGGAAAACCCAAAAGGCTCCACTCCAAAACTGCTAGAGCTTGTACAGGAATTCAGTAAAGTGTCAGGATATAAAATCAATGCACAGAAATCAGTTGCATTTCTTTACACCAACAACAAGACAGAAGAAAGAGAAATTAAGGAGTCAATCCCATTTACAATTACACCCAAAACCATAAGATACCTAGGAATAAACCTCACCAAAGAGGCAAAGAATCTATACTCAGAGAACTATAAAGTACTCATGAAAGAAATTGAGGAAGACACAAAGAAATGGAAAAATGTTCCATGCTCATGGATTGGAAGAATAAATATTGTGAAAATGTCTATGCTACCTAAAGCTATCTACACATTTAATGCAATGCCTATGAATATCCCATCCAATTTTTTCAAAGAAATGGAACAAATCATCCTAAAATTTATATGGAACCAGAAAAGACCTCGAATAGCCAAAGGAATATTGAAAAAGAAAGCCAAAGTTGGTGGCATCACAATTCCAGACTTCAAGCTCTACTACAAAGCTGTCATCATCAAGACAGTATGGTACTGGCACAAAAATAGACACATAGATCAATGGAACAGAATAGAGAGCCCAGAAATAGACCCTCAAGTCTGTGGCCAACTAATCTTTGACAAAGCAGGAAAGAATATCCAATGGAAAAAAGACAGCCTCTTCAACAAATGGTGTTGGGAAAATTGGACAGCCACATGCAGAAAAATGAAATTGGACCATTTCCTTACACCACACATGAAAATAGACTCAAAATGGATGAAGGACCTCAATGTGAGAAAGGAATCCATCAAAATCCTTGAGGAGAACACGGGCAGCAACCTCTTCATTCATAGCATTTTTAAACTTGACTTGATTAGCTCTCATTTCTGTCCTTAGAGATTTTACATTGTTGGTAATGCTTTTCTCAAGCCTAGATATTGACTTCATAATTGTTATCTTGAAGTTTATCTCCGACATCTTGCTTATATCCATGTTCATTAGATCTGTGGCAGAGGCCATGATCTCTGGTTCTTTTCTTTGTTGGGAATTCCTCCTCCTAGTCATTCTGTTGAGGTATGGTTGAGGGAATATACAGAGTCCAAAGTATCAACCACGACTAGAGCAAAATGCACCTAAAAAAAAAAATCCAAAATAGCCAAGAAGTACCACAGATACACCATCAAAGCCAATATGCTCCAAAAAATAAAAACAAGAAAAGAAAGATAAAAGAGAAAAGGGGGGGGGTGGATATGGGGAAAGAGATTATAATCTCTCATGGTGGACACACAAGGTGATCTGCCTGTTCCTGCTTGATTTTTGGTCTGTGTGTTAGAAGACACTATTTCCCAAAATGGCAAAGAAATCAGAACTTACATATATATCAAAATAAAACTGAATAGAATGAAAATCGTGCAGTATGTGGTATAATTCTATAAGACACGCGTGTGTAAAAGAAAAGTTACAAAGTAATTCAATACATAGTTTGGGAATATGAATCTATTTGAAACAGAAGCAGGGTTTTAAAAAAAGAATAAGAAAATCAACTAATAGGGGTGCCTGGGTGGCTGAGTGGGTTAAAGCCTCTGCCTTCAGCTCAGGTCATGGTCCAAGGGTCCTTGGATCGAGATCCACCTCAGGCTCTCTGCTCAGCTGGGAGCCTGCTTCCTCCTCTCTCTCTGCCTGACTCTCTGCCTACTTGTGATCTCTCTGTCAAATAAATAAATAAAATCTTTTTTAAAAAAAAGAAAATCAACTAATAAAGAAATATAAAATTTTAGTCTGAATTACAAGCCAGTCATGGGGAAACACCTGGAGCTCCCTATATTATTTTCCCCTGGTGTTATAGTTTTACAGTCCTGTTGGAAATAAGCTTAAGCTTATTCACCTGTTCTTCCAGTCTGTCTTCTGGGAGAAGGGCCTGCTGCTGGGCTTCTTAGGTGTCTTTGCCTGGGTGGAGTTGTCCTACTCATTGTCAGGGGAATGGGCTTAATATGAGCTGATTGGCTGTGGGGCTTTTGTTGCCTGGAGTCATTATTCTTCTCTTTAGAGGGTCAGAGCAAACACGGTCATGTGGGAACCTCCAGCCCAGAGCTGCAATGTCACAGTCCATCCCCCTCAACAGATCAGCCTGGTCAATCCGTCTCCACCTCTGCCTGTACCAAAGTCTACAGACTTGCACATCTTCTGGGGGAGGGGCCTGTTGCATTGATTCTCAAATGTCTTTGTCCTTGGCAGAATTGTTCCACCCTTGCCTGGGGCTAGGCTAAGTAACCTGCTCCAGTATGCTTGTTGTGGCTTTTGTTCCCTGAAGGCTTTCTGCATAGCTTTCCATGATGAGAATGAAAATGGTGGCCTCCCAGTCTCCAGCCCAGACCCAAGAGTTTGGGGCCCCACTCCTCTGTGAGCCTTCAGAGAAAAGCATTCAATCACTCCTGTCTCCCTGCTTTCTAGCCACATTCAGTGCATGCTCCTGTGTCACTCCTCTGGGGGTAGGAAGGGGGATCTCCTTGGTTCTACCACTTGTTGGGACCCTGCTTGAAGAACAGTGGCCCACTTGTGCCAGGGATCATGGTTTATGGCAATCCCCAGCTGAGAGCCCACTCCTCTGCTCACTTTTTTGTGGCCAGCTTCCCTGCTTTGATACTTGGGAGCTCTGCCTCACTCCGGCACCCCCAATTTTCCTATAACCTCCCAGGATCCTGAGACCACACTGTCCCAGTGAGGGTTCCACCTCTTGCTTTGATGCCTGAGTGACATCCCTTAGCAGAGCAGACTTCTAATAGTTCCAATTCTGTGTTCCCCTGCTCTATCAACTGCTAGTAGCCAGCTGACAGACTCTCCCTCCCCCCACACTCTGCCTTCCTATATATCACCTTGGATTTACTTCTACACACCTCTTACCTTGCAGAAAGTGGTCACTTTTCTGTTCATAGATTTGAAGCCATTATTTTCTAATCTCCAGTTAAGTTCGCAGATGTTCAGAATGGTTTGATAGCTATTTAGCTGAATTCCTGGGACCAGATGAAATTAAGGTCTTTCACTCCTCTGCCATTATGGACTCCTCCTCTTACTAATACTTCTTAAAGATTTATTTGAGGGAGAGAGAGCACATGGGTGGGCAGGGGAGGGAGAGAAGGTGTGGAAGAGAATCTCAAGAAGACACCCTATTGAGCACAGACCCTGCATGACATTTGATCTCACAACCCTGAAATCATGACCTGAGCAGAAATCAAGAGTCTAATACTTAACAGACTGAGCCACCCATGTGCCAGTTTTTTATGGTTTGCCAATATTTTATGGACAATTTTTGCATCAATGTTCATCAGGGATATTGGTTTGAGTTTCTCTTGTTTAGTGAAGTCTTTATCTGGTTTTGGTATCAGGGTAATGCTGACCTCATAAAATGAATTTGGAAGCTATCCTTCCTTTTCCAGTTGTTGGAATAGTTTGAGAAGTACAGATATTAATTCTTCTTTAAATGTTTGGTAGAATTCGCCTGTGAAACCACCTGGCCCTGAACTCTTGTTTCTTGAAAGATTTTGTTTTAATTATTGATTCAATTTCTTTGCTGCTTATTGGTCTGATCACATTTTCTATTTCTTCCTGTTTCAGTTTTAGTACTTTATATGTTTCTAGGAATTTATCCGTTTCCTCCAAGTTGTCCAGTTTGTTGGGATATAGTTTTCCCTAATATTCTCTCTTAATTGTTTTTATTTCTGTGGTGTTGGTTGTTATGTCTCCTCTCTCCTTTATGATTTGTTTTTTGGAGTCCTTTATCTTTCCTTTTTTGATAATTCTGGCTACAGGCTTATCAGTTTTATTAATTAAAAAGAATAGCTCCTGGTTTCATTGATATGTTCTATTGGTTTTGTTTCTTTAGTTTCTATATCACTTATTTCTGCTCTAATCATTATTATTCCCTTCCTTCAGCTAGTTTTAGGCCTCATTTGTTATTCTTTTCCTAGCTTCTTTAGGTTTTTTAATTTGATATTTTTCTTTGTTTTTAAAGTAGGCCTGTATTGCTATATACTTCCCTTTTAGGACCACTTTTGCTGCATCTCAAAGGTTTTGGACCATTGTGCTTTCATTTTCATTTGTTTTATTTGTGTGTGGGGAGGGAGTTATTATTATGTTCAGTCTGTGTATTTTTTTTAATTTCTTCTTTGATTTTCTAGTTGAACATTCATTGTTTACTACCATATTGTCCATGCATTTGTGGTCTTTCCAAATATTTTTGTGTGATGGACTTCAAGTTTCATAGAGTTGTGGTCAGAAAAAAAGGCATAGTATGATCTCATTCTTTTTGTATTTGTTGAGGCCTGATTCGTGCCTTATTATGTAATCTATTCTGGAGGAAGTCCTATGTGCACTATAAAAGAATGTGTATTCTAATGTTTTAGGATGGAGTGTTCTGAATATATCTCTTGAGTCTATCTGGTCCAGTGTGTCATTCAAAGACATTGTTTCCTTGTTGATTTTCTATTTAGATGATCTGTCCATAGATGTAAGTGGGGTGTCAAAGTCCCCTAGTATCATTGTACTATTATCAAATATTTTTTTCATGTTTGTTACTAATTGTTTTATATATCTGGACACTCCTATGTTGGGTGCATAAATATTACAATTGTTAAATCTTACTAGATTGTCCCCTTATAATGATATAGTACCCTTCCTCATCTCTTGTTACAGTCTTTGTTTTACAGTCTAATTTGCCCAACATAAGTATTACTCCTCTGGTTTTCTTCTGATGTCCATTTGTATGACAAATGGTCTTACATCTCCTAAATATCAGACTGCAGGTGTCTTTAGGTCTAAAATGAGTTTCTTGTAGACAGCATATAGATCTTGTTTTTTAACCCATTCTGACACTTGATGTCTTTTGATTGGAGCACTTAGTTAATTTACATTCAGAGTAGTTATTGATAGATATGTATTCAGGGTCATTTTATGACTTATTTTGTCATTGTTTCCAGAGTTTCTCTCTGTTGCTTTTTTGTCTTTGTCACATATTTTTTTTTCTTTCCACTCAAACAGTATCCTTTAATATTTCTTGCAGGGCTGGTTTAGTGGTCAGAAACTCCTTTAGTTTTTATTTGTCTGGGAAACGTTTTATTTCTCTTACTATAGCTTGCTGGATAAAATATTCTTGGCTCCAGGTCATTTCCACTCAGCACTTTGAATATATCATGCCACAATCTTCTGACTTGAGAAGTTTCTGTGTCAAAATCTGCAGTTAGCCTTATGGGTCTTCCCTTTTAAGCTAAGGACTTCTTTTATCTTGCTACATTTAAGATTTTTTTTATCACTATATTTTGCAAATTTAATTACAATATGGTAATTATTGGCCTTGGTATTGCCCTGCTTTTGTTGATTTTGATGGGAGTTCTCTGTGCCTCCTAGATCTGGATGTTTTTCCTTCCCCAGATTAGTGAATTTTTCATCTATTGTTTCCTCAAATAAATTTTCTGCACCCTTTTCCCTCTCTTCTCCTTCTGGGACTCCTCTACTGTTAATGTTATCATGTTTGAGGGAGTCACTGAATCCCCTAAGTCTATTCTTGTGTTGTGAAATTATTTCTTTTGTTCAGCTTTATTATTTCCCATTATTTTGTCTTCTGTATCACTTATTTGTTCCTTGACTTCTTTCAGCCTGTTGTTCATTGCATCAAGCCTGTTTCCAATCGGTTATTGCATTCTTAATTTCTGTCTGATTCTTTTTTAACTCTTTTATCTCTGTGGTAAGGGCATCCTTGTAGCCTTCCATTATTTTCTCAAGTCCAGGGAGTATCCATATGATTACTTTAATTCCTCCATCAGGCATGTTACTTATATCTGTTTTGCTTAGACCTCTGGCTGTGGCCTTATCTTGTTCTTTCATTTGGGATGAACTCCACCATCTTGGCATTTTGTCTAAGTCTCTGCCTTCTTTGTATGTTAAGAAAGCCAGTTATGTTTCCTGCTCCTAATAATAATGCTTTTATGAAGAAGAGGTTATGTACTATCCAGGGCCTGATGTACTCTGCTGCTGTGTTTTGGCTGCTTTGTCCTTCAGGCCAGTCATCTTCAGAGCCTCTCTTTGCCTATAATGGCCAGTGGTTGGTCCTTGGCCAGAACATGGTGAGTTTTAACTAGATGTACTCAGGCCTGCTTGCAAAATGAGATCTGATACTACTTTCACTCAAGCTGAAGCCATATAGAGCTCACTTGTCAGGAGACGTGGTGTGAGCAGGATTGTCTGCTGTTCTTCTGGGGGAAGGGTCAACAGCACTGGGACTCAAACAAGCTTGACTGATAAGGGCAGTCTTGCCAGAGCACAGGGGAGTAGGACTTGGTGCAAGTAAGTAAGGCAGCCTGTATCAGCATTGTGCTGTTTCCTGCAGTGGTCTGTCTTTATGTGGAGGGACAGGAGATCAAATGGTGCCATCCAGCTTCATTGTCCCCACAGAGGCATCTCCATGAATACTGTCTCTCAGAGACATGCTCTAAGAAGAGTTAATAATCTCCTCACTTTGTGGCCCAGACAGTCTTCAGATCACTGTTTCCATGCCATCTTCCCCCAGGTTGGTTGCCCACCTTCTCTCCAGGAGCAGTACAGTGCACTCCAGGTTCTATCCCAGCCAAACTTGCTGATGTTTGAAACTCCAGGCTTTAAGCCCCCCTGGTTGCAATAACTAATGAAATTCAGCCCCTCTTGATTTCTCAGCCAATGGCTTTGTGAAAGGTTCTCCTTGTGCATTCCCTTGCATGCTTTGCTTCCTCTTGCTTTTTTGTCATGACCATGGCTCCCTCCCCTCCACATGACCTATAATCCATTTCTCCCCCAAACCATGACTCTACAATTCCTACTTCCTTTGATGTAACCTCCTCTCTCCCCTTAGTTGTGGAGTTTGTTCTGTCAGTCTTCAAGTTGATTTCTGGGGTATTTAGGATGATTTGATAGTTATATAGTTGTGTTCATGGGATGAGACAAGCCTAAGGTCCTCCTACTCCACTGCCATCTTTTCGTGACCCCTTGACAAACAGTATCTTAATCTTGGTTTTCATTTTCTTTTTTTTTGTTTTGTTTTGTTTTCATTTTCTTAATGGCTAATGATGTTGAGTACATTTTTATGTGCTTACTGGCAATTTGCATATATCTTTGGAAAAAATGTCTATTCAAATATCGTACCTATTTTGTTTTATTTTTTAAGTTTTTGTTTCAATTCCAGTCAGTTAACATATAGTGTAATATTAGTCTCAGATGTGCAATGTAGCGATTTAAGACTTCCATACATTTAATTGGATTATTTATATTTTTATTATTGCATAATACAAGTTATTTATCTATTCTGCTTTCAGTCTCTTTAATTCTGTGGGTGGTCTTTTCGCTTTCTTGTTGGTTTTGTTTGCAGAAAAAAGAATGTTTAATTTACTGAAGACCAGTTTTTATATTTTAACTTTTGTTTGTGCTTTTGATGTCATATTTTTAAAATTATCTTTACCCAATTCACAAAAATTTGCTGGTATGTTTGTTTTCTTCTAAGAATTTCATAGATTTTGCTCTTACAGTTAAGTTTATGATTTATTTTGTCAATTTTTGTATATAATATAAGGAAGAAGCCAACATCGTTCTTTTCTATGATTATTCAGTCTTTCTGGCAGTAATTGTTGAAAACATTGTTCTTTCACCCCTGGATTATCTTGGCACCCTAGTCAAAAACCAACTGACCAGAAAGTAAGAGACTGTAATATTTCTAGATTCAATTTTATTCCTTTGACCTGTATTATACCTTTCTACCACTACCATGCTGACTTAATGCCATAGTTTTGTAGTAACTTTTGAAACTGGGAACTATAATTTTGCTCTTCTTTTTCAAAGATTGTTTTGGTTAATCTAGCTTCAGTAAGGTTGTTTGCAAACACAGAGAACCCTAATAAAAATTTATATGGAATAGCAAATGCTCTAGAATAACTAAGAACATCTTGACAAGTAATATTAAAGTGAAAAGGAGACTCTACACAATATTAAGGCCTAATTTATACATATGGTATGCAAGATAGGTTTGGCTGAGGGATAGATTCATGGATCAATAGAACATTATAGAGAAGCCAGAAAGAGATCCATCAAATATGCCTAACTGACTTATGGTTAAGGTGCTAAAGCTACTCCATAGAAGAAATACAGCCTTTTCAATAAGTAGTGTTGGAATTGATATCCAAAAGCCAAAAGAGAAAAGAAAAATATCCTTAATCTAAACCTCATATCTTATTCAAAAATTAACTCCAAATGAATCACAGACTTAAATATAAACATACAACTCTAAAGCTTATAGAAAAAAAAAAAGACATAGGAGTATATCCTTGGGTTGTAGAGCTAGTCGAAGACTTCTTAGACTTGCCAAAAATGTATGATTATGACAAGGGAAAAAATGAACTATATGGAAAATAAAAGCATTTGTACCATGGATGACTCTGTTAAGAGGATGACAAGGTGAATAAACCATATTTCCCTGCAAAGGACTAGTATCTACAATATATAGAGACCTTTCAAAACTCAATAAAAAAACAAAACATCCAATGAGAGTATGGGCAAAATATATAAACAAACATTTCACAAAAGATGATGTATAGAGACCAAAATACACATGAAAAGATGCTGAACATTTTTAACCATAAGAAAATGTCCATTTAAAATGCAATGAGATATTACTACACACTGATCACAACTAAAATAAAAATTAGTGTCACTATTAAGTGCTGACCAAGATGCATGAGAACTGGATCACTCATGAATTGCTGGTAGAAATGGAAAAATGATACAGCCACTCTAGAAAACAATTGGGAAGTTTATTATCAAACCAAACACTCTACGTACATTTGATCCAACAGTTTCACTCTCGGGCACTTATGCCAGAAAGATGAAAGTTTATGTTCACAGAAAAATCTGTACGTGAATGTTTATAGCAACCTACCTTACTCACAATACACTCAAACTGAAATAATTAAATATCTGTCCTTTAATAGGCAAATGTTTAAACACATGATGAATTCATACTTAAAAATGAAAAGGAAAAATTATTGACATATGCAACAATTCCAATGAATTCCCAAGGGAATTATGCTGCATGAAAGAAAACCAATCCCCAGAGATGACATATTGCATGTAATACAGCTATTCTCTTGATATAACATTCTTGAAATGATAGAATTATAGAAACAGAAAATGGAGTAAAAGTTGCAAGTGTTAACAAGGGATGGAAGACTGAGGGAAGTCAGTGTTGCTATGAGAAAACTACAAGAGGGATCCTTGGGGTGATGGAAATGTTCTGTACTTTGACCATATTGCTATTAGTATCTTAGTTGTAATATTGTTTTATAAGCAATACAGGTAAAGGGGACATGGTTATTTCCTATAGCAGCATATTAATTTATAATTATCTCAATTTTAAAAGTTTAATTAAAATATATAACTGATCAAAACATTTGACTACTGACATTTTTTAAATGACAGTCCCTATTCATGGCCTCCATTTATGTTTTTCCTTATGTTGTTAGTGTTTCTTCTTAATTGATTCTTATGACCTCTTCAGATGTAGAAACAGTCATGTATAGAAACTGTCATGTTTTGCAAATATTTTCAAAAACACTTTCATAAGTTAATGCCATTGACCATTGTTTGCAATTTTCTTTATTTTTTTTATGCTAAGAAAGACTCTGAAAGAAACAATAAAATATGAAATGTAAGCTGGGAGAAAAAGTTGTTTCAGACTCAGAAGTACACTTTACCTACAGCAAATGGTGCAGGGATAATTGGATAGCCACATGCAGAAGAATGAAACTGGATCATACTCTTACACCATACACAAAGAAAAAAATCAAAATGGATGAAAGACATCAATGTGAGATAGGAATCCATCAAAATCCTAGAGGAGAACATAGACAGTAACCTCTTTGAAATTGGCCACAGCAACTTCTTTCAAGACAGGTCTCCAAAGACAAGGGAAACAAAAGCAAAAATTAACTTTTGAGACTTCATCAAGATAAAAAGATAAAACGCTTCCACACAGAAAAGGAAGCAGTCAACAAAACTAAGAGGCAACCCACAGAATGGGAGAAAATATTTACAAATGACATTACAGGTAAAGGGCTAGTATCCAGATCTCATTATGAGCTTATCAAACTCAACACCCAAAAAAACAAACAATCCAGTCAATAAGTGAGCAGAAGACATGAGCAGACACTCCTTCAAAGAAGACATACAAATGGGTAACAGGCACATGAAAAAACGTTCTATATCACAAACCATTAGGAAAATACAACTCAAAACCACAATTTGATACCACCTTACACCAATTCTAATGGCAAAAAAATTAACAAGACAGGGAACAACAAATGTTGTTGAGAATGTGGAGAAAGGGGAACCCTCCTACAGTGTCAGTGGGAATGCAAGCTGGCACAGCCACTCTGGAAAGCAGTATGGATGTTCTTCAAAAAGTTAAAAATAGAGCTATCCTACAACCCAGCAATTGCACTGCTAGCCATTTACCCCAAAGATAAGATGTACTGAAAAGAAAGGCCACATGCACCCCAGTGTTCATAGCAGCAATGTCCACAATAGCCAAACTGTAGAAGGAGCTGAGATCCCTTGAATTGGATAAAAAAGAAAAAGATATGGTACAAATATACAATGGAATTTTACTCAGCCATCAGAAGGGATGAATACCCACTATTTGCATTGACATGGATGCCTACTATTCTAGTTTTTTTTTAAGATTTTATTTATTTATTTACTTGACAGAGATCATAAGTAGGCAGAGAGGCAGGCAAAGAGAGAGGGGAAAGCAGGCTCCCTGCTGAGCAGAGAGCCCCATGTGGACCTCAATCCCAGGACCCTGGGATCATGACCTGAGTCGAAGGCAGAGGCTTTAACCCACTGAGCCACCCAGGTGCCCCTACTATTCTAGTTTTAATGACCATATACAGTGATGGAGCCACCACAATGAAGAAGAGTTCCTCCACCTCCAAAAACTCTCTTGGGGCTTCTCAGTCATCCTGACTTCCTCACACCAGTTTCTGAAACCACTGATCTGTTTTATTTCCATGCCTGTTTTAGCTTTTCCAGAATGGCATGTAAATGGAGCCACACAGTATGGAACCTGGAATCTGGCTTCTTTCACTAGACATCATACATTTGAGATTTATCTACATAGTGCATCATCAGTCTGTACTTTAAAAAAAATTAATGAATAAATACTATTACATAATTATATACAATTCCATAAGAACAAAGTAGGGGTTATGGAGACAGGTGGAATCAGGGGACCCTGCTGTAGATGTCTAAGATGAGGACACACCCTTAAAGAAACCGTATTTAAGCCAAGGTCTCAACAATGGGCAGGAGTCATTCTGAGAAAACTTTGTGGTGGAGTGAACAGGGCAGGGCCCTACAGGACAGAGGACATTGAGGAATGGGGAGTACAGCCAAGGAGTCATAAAAAAGTCAAGTCTTAAAAGCACACTAATTGAGAGAAGTATACACTCAATAATGTTTTATAACACAATCTCTAAAGTCAGGTGGTTGGGGTTCAGACACAGCCTCCATGTGACAGCCTCATTTAATTGTTCTGTGTGTGTTGGGGGAAGGGAGGGGAATTTGATTAATAATAGAACTTATCTATGGTGGTTTTGAAGACTAAATATGATGAAACATGTAATTTATCATTTTGCCTCCTTGAGAAAGCTTCTCTGGAACGACTGATGGCAAGAGTTTGCCTCCTTCCTTTCTTAATTTTTACAAATTAGATGTTGATATTGAAGTCATGGTCCTGCTGGATTGCAGTTGAATGAAAATAAGATACCATATTGTTCAACCTTGATACTTGTGACAGCACCAGTTTTTAATCAGATCTTACTGGGCTGGAAATTGAAAACTCAAATATCTGAACATGACACTTAGTTGGTAAGGATGATGGCATTGCAGACTGAGCCTCCTCCAGGGTCATCCAGCTAAGAACCACCATCATGCTGAAATCAAAACCTTATCACAATTAAGCCCTTGACATCTTCATCCCTGTCCATGTATGTTGCTTCCCTGTCCTGGTGACATTCTCAATTAATTAATGATTATTTAATGTCAGTTAATAACTCACCATGGCTTAGGATTTCAAGAACAGTTTCTGAATTCCTTGCATGGATGTAGAAGGCACTAGATGGAAGTCAATGACATAGATATTCACCTTACTCAGTATGATACTGAGAAAAGCCCATTCCATGATTGCACAGCAGAGGGTTTACCTGAATTGAAAAGTCACTTCCAAGTCTTGGTATTCTCTAATCCTTATGAACCCCAAAGATGTGTGAGATAATGTGCTTGGCTTCTGCAATCAGAAACAGAATAGGAAAAATAATACCAGCCCTTGATCAGGTTCAGCTAATGGGCCCAATGGGATGCTCAGTGCTCTGCATCTAACACCTGATCTATTCCTCTTGGTGAGGTGGATGACATCACTGCTCTTGTTTATGGACACAGAAGCCAAGTCTTAGAATTATCCAGCTATCTGAGGTCGCATGAGTTCAGCATCAACCTTCAGAGTCCAAGGCTTCACCTCTACCCACCCCGCTTATGAAGAATCTGACCTACAAGGAGTGAGGGGAAGTAATAATGATGACAATATTAATATTATTATTTACAATAATATTACCACCAGAGGAACAGAGTGAATCCCAATTTAATAATGTGGACTTTAAAATAAATGATAAAGCAAAGTTCAATTCTTCACAAATTGCACAAGGACTGTTGCTGTTTCTCTTTTTACTGAGTCTGACTCCCCAATATCTAATTGGCTCCTTGATATTTTTAACTAATAATGGTCTTAATAAATTTGATGCTAAAATATTACCTTTTAGGACTAGGACTAAGTATTCCAGGCTGTGAAAGAAGAGAAATATAAGCAACTATCCCAATTAGATGTAGGTTTGGAATGCTGCTTGACAAAAACAGGGCATGTTCTAGCGTTTCTTAGACCTCCCAAGGTCACACAGAGGCAATCTTATCCGGACAGCAAGATCAACCCAAACAAATGAGACAGCTGAGGCAGAGGCTTCTAATGTCAGGTTTGGGAGGTTTCCTGCAATGCCCCATGGCTGAGGCCCAGGGCTGTGATCTAGGAGGGGAGTAGGGGGAGGAGAGGCCAAAGGGTAAGCAGCTTTCATCAAGCCTATCAGGTTACACATGCTTATCTGCCTTCTGGAATCATCAAGTCTTTTGAGTAATGTAAGGGAGAATCCATCTGGTCAACATTTTGGAAATATCATGCCTCTTCTTAGAATTCCTTGAGCAAAAATAATGTCATAAGTCAATTGTAAAAATTTGAAACTCAAGAGGTTAAAATGCTTTCAATTCACACAAGTCTCTGGCAAAGGTGGCATGAGTTCCCTGCAGGACGGGAGCATAAGCAGGTGTGATCCTTCCTTGGATGGGTGGACATGGGTGTGATGGCCAAAGGCAGGCCAGGTGTTGTGGGACCTGAATCTTGAACAAGTCAGTCTTTAGAAGAAGAGAGAAGAAGAAGAAGAAAAGAAGAAGAAGAAGAAGAAGAAGAAGAAGAAGAAGAAGAAGAAGAAAAGAAGAAGAAGAAGGAGGAGGAGGAGGAGGAGGAAGAGAAGGAAGAGGAGGAGGAGGAGGAGGGGGAAGAGGAGGAGGAGAAAGGAGGAGGAAGAGGAGGAGGAGGAGCAGGAGCAGGAGAAGGAGAAAGAAAGCAGGCCAGCCAGCCACAATATTACCAATTCAAAACTGAGGACAGAAGTTATATAAATTTAGAAGAGAAGATAAATCATGGTATATTACAAATTCTAAAATGCTCATAAATACCACAAACCTCACCACATCCAAAAAAGTAACATATGTTGTAGCACAGTCAGCTCCCCAGCCAGTCTAGAGTCAACAAAGTTACAATTATTAAGGTGTCACAATAAGGGAATGAAGTCATAGCAGAGCAACTTGGAGTACCTCACCAAGCACAGAATAGAGTTATTATAGGCTTTGAGGAAGGGACTTTGAAGCAATATTTTGAAAGACACATAACAAAGCACAGCTGTGTGTAAAAGGTGTCAATGTTAGGTCTGCAGTACAAAATGCACCCAGCTCCTATCTTCTAGGAAACCATAAAGTGCAGCCAGATGGGAGGCATTTTGTCTAGAACTCTTCTCTGATATTCTGTGCATCTGTGTGTTCAGGCTTTTTTGGGTGGAATTGATTAGGTCCTCCTAGTAGTGGGATGTTTTCTTACTGATGACAGAAATTTCTAAAAGTCCCTGAGTCTAGAGCACAAGGTCTTTCATTTTCATTGAGACATTGTTTTGATATTTTAAAACTACAGATGGGAGAATTACTACTTCCTGTTATTGTTGCAAATGATTTTTCCTTTTATCCATTCACCCATGCTGTAGATGAAAGGGTAGATTTTTCTTTCCTTGAACCATGTTATTTTTACCTTCTCACAAAGTATTTTATTAAGTAACTTCTTGATACAATTCTTTAAAAATTTCCCTTTACATTTCCACCCTCAGTTAATTAATGACTATTGGATTGCCTCATCATATGACCTTGATTTTGTAACATTGTTTACTATAACTATAATGGAAAGCTAAACCAGTGTTTCCACAACATGACTGATAGGTTTTTAAAAATTGGTGGTATATAATGTTTTCTTTCTTCTTCAAAATTCATAATGAGTAATATCACATATGATTGGGGGCAAGCTTCTGTCAGTTTTCTTAGATATGTGAGCTCTAAGATTTTAGAACTTCCTACGGTTTTCTTACTTCAAACTGATAAATCTTAGACACTTTATATTGACAAAGCTCACCAAACACAGCATTTTTAAATTGTCATGTTGTCTTGAGCATCAGAATTATGTAGTTACAATATCTGACACAGCACTGATTAGTTTAGTGGATCTGCAAAAGGATTTTGTATTGATACAAGCATTTCTTCAGGACATCTTCCTGTGAAGGTCATGACTTTACACCTGTCCTGCTTGGAACTGCCAGAATTCCCCAGGAGAAGGGGATGTGAGAAGACAAACCCCGTATATTAGATCTATGCCACTTCACACACACATATCCTTGCTGTGGATGGTTACACTCTACAGGCTGCACCCTACAGTGAGGAAGTCTGAGAAATTCTACTTCATCTAATTACCACGAAAAAATTTAAAATGCAAGATACATAAATTATTGTATATGCCATAATTTGTGAATATGTTTACATAGGAGAAAATACATTTTTGACCAGGCATCAAAAAGGACCCAATCTTCCACTCATAATTTTACATGTTTTGGGATGGGAAGAACTTTCCATAAACCAGCTTCTTGTTTCATGCATTTCAAACTTTGTTCTCTCCACTAATCACATACAGGTATCCCTCCCACTTTGAAATTCATGAAATTTCACTTTTTTTTTCAGTGTTCCAAGATTCATTGCTTATGCACCACACCCAGTGCTCCATGCAATATGTGCCATTTCACGAAAGACCTACATTACTAAAGACCTACATTAGAGCCTGTTTTCACTAACTGATATAAATCCTAAAAGGATTTTGTTTTTATGAAAATGGCAGGAAAAAAAAATCACGTTTGGCCCTTGTTCTGCTATGATCCATTACAGAGGTAACACACGTTCAGTGTGGCCCGCCACGTTTGTACCTTCTGAACCACGATCAGCATTTCAGCATCAAGCTGCCATAGCTTTAAACTTTGCCTGTGAGCATCAGTGCTTTGTCTTGATTTATCCTGTGCATCTTTTAGCAAGATGTGTCCTGAGAGATCAGAAAAGCCTAAGAGAGGTTCTTTGTTGGCTCTGGGAATGCTCAAATCTTTCTCCATATAAATTAATGTCAATTGCTTCTTTATTTTATACCTTTTCAGTGTACAAAGGTTTCTGTAGCAATCCTCTGCTTTCCCATAGCAGAGAAGCCTATATCTCCCTGGTGAGGTGCTATAAGACACTTCCTAATCATGATCCATCTTCTGACCCTGTGCCTTTGGGTCAAAACCCAAGTAGAGGGCAGTATTGTGTCTGGAAGATATTCTAAACTGTGACAGGCAAAGTTAAATAGCTATACGCAAGAGTTACTGAGAAACACAGAAACATATTCTACTAACCCTTAGTTAAATGTATCCCCAATTCAACTTGGAACGAGATACCAACAATGCCTGTGACTACCCCACAAGAGAAGAATGTGATGGAAGAAGTCAGAATGGGAATACAGTATGTTCTTAACTGACTACAGTGGAAATATATCCCCTTTTTTAATTGTAACAAACAAACGAACACATGCTGAAGGAAACCTGCTGCTCAGGCCCCTCTCAGCCTCACTGAGGTTTGTGAGGAACCCTGCCCTTAAACACCATGAACTTCATGGACCATCCTCTTGTGACAATACCAAGGACAGACTCCATTATGTTGTAAGAGTAGGGTGGGCAGTATGATACAAGTGAGGGTGCATATCCACCAGCCACAAAAGTGGGAAGAGGCCTTAGGAAGAAGTAAGGGTAGGAGAAAACCTTGCAGGAGAGAAGCTCACAGGCAACAGACAAAGCGAGAGGCATTCGGGGTGCTTGTAAAAGAAAACTTATGTGCTTCCTGAACCAGAGCTGGGTCACATGTCCACCCCCTAAATTAACCACTGTTAGGAATAACATCATAGATATGATCACCAACATTCAGTAACATGAGTAGATCAAGACTTCAATATTATCATAAACTGATGTTATCACTGGGGCCAGGTTAAAGAAATGAAAGTTCACACACATGATGGAACAGTACACAGCCAGAGGAAGAAGTAGATAAGTCATATATATGTTAAACTAGAAGAATTGTTAGATAACTTATTGAAAAAAAAACCTATAGAGTGTGTTAATATAATATAACCAAGCAAATGGGCTGGGGAAGGGGTGGTAAACTAGCATTTCTCATTTACTAGAAGAAAGCAAATGGAATTATCAAAGGCACACACATTTGAAAACAGGTAAAGTGGTAGAAGAATGGGTAGTAAGATTTTCCTTTTTTTTTTAATTACATTATGTTAGTCACAATACAGTATGTCATCAGTTTTTAATGTAGTGTTCCATGATTCATTGTTTGCATATAATACCCAGTGCTCCATGCAATACGTGCCCTCCTTAATACCCATTACTGGGCTAACCCATCCCCCAGCCCCCTCCCTTCTGAAACCCTCAGTTTGTTTCCTGGAGTCCATATTCTCTCATGGTTCATCTCCCCCTCTAACTGCCCCCCTTCATTTTTTCCTTCCTTCTCCTAAATAAGGGAGATTCTTGCTATTCCTTATGTTCTACATATAAGTAAAACCATATGATAATTAACTTTCTCTGCTTGATTTATTTCACTCAGCATAATCTCCTCCAGTCCCATCCATGTAGATATAAATGGTGGGCATTCATCTTTCCTGATGGTGGAGTAATATTCCATTGTATATACAGACCATATCTCCTTTATCCATTCATCTGTTGAAGGGATCTCAGCTCCTTCCACAGTTTGGCTACTGAGGACATTGCTGCTATGAACACTGGGGTACATGGAGCCCTTCTTCTCACTACATCTGTATTTTGGGGGTAAATACCCAGTAGTGCAATTCCTGGCTCATACTGTAGTTCTATTTTTAACTTTTTGAGGAGCCTCCACACTGTTTTCCAAAGTGGCTGCACCAACTTGCATTCCCACCAACAGTGTAAGAGGGTTCCCCTTTCTCCACATCCTCACCAACATTTGTTGTTTTTTACCTTGTCAATTTTTGCCATTCTAACTGGTGTAAGGGTGTATCTCAATGTGGTTTTGATTTGAAATTCCTTGATGGCTAATGATGATGAACATTTTTTTCATTTGTCTGTTAGCCATTTGTTTGTCTTCTTTTTAAAAATTTTTCACCTTTTGGTCTTATTTGAAATTTATAGTAATGCATATGTGTTGTTAATTCAGCCATGGTGTTTGTGTGATGACATTATAGGTTATTGTTCATCTTCTTCTCTGTATGTCTGTATCTTACAAACTAACATGTTACAGCTGAATGTTTTGTGGTTTATATGCCTGTATATGTTTAATGGTCTCTTAAATTAAGTAGATATTAACCTGTGAGATTGTTTTTAACATAAAATATCTACATATGCTCCTTGAATTATGGCATTCACTTAGTGTTCAATATGTCTCCCCTAGCTTTAAGTGGCACTGAGTGTTTTAGGGTATGTCCTTTCCAGGTAATACAGTGTGCCCCTGGGGGAAAGGGAACTTGTTCACAATCTCCACATTGCCCATCTCAGCAAGAGCACATCACTGCTGCTGGCTAAATGGCTGGGATTAGCAGGTGGCCTCTTGTGTGGCTCCACAGTGTTCAATTTCATCCTCTTTCATCCTCTTATTTTTATTCTTGATGAATGTTAAAAGGAAATCACCTGCTGCCCAGTGCATTTGAAAGAAAGGATATATATCTCCAGATGATGGTCTGCATTTAATTTCAGGGCAATCTCAAGATGTTACATTTACATTTCAGTATTGCTACTAAAAAGTGGTCATAGTTTGCTGTCACTGATCCTATCAGGAAATCTGATTAAAGCTTTAGGACATCATCTCTGGAAATATGTGTGTGTGCATATGTATATGCATGTGTGTGGGTGGGTGTGCATGTGTGTGTCCATGTGTGTATTGTGTGTATATGTATGTGTGTGCAAACACATATTCAAAATTCTCAGAGCTCACTGGTATTTCTAAATGCCCTCTATGGAATGTAATACTAAGAAACTCTGGTATGGAAACCAAGCCAAAAATTCCCAATTTCCTTCTCCATGCCCATCCCCCAGTGCAAAAGCTGACAGTACCCGAATATTGATTTCTTCCCTTCCTCACCCCTGGGGACCAAGGATCCAATTCCAGCCAATGACACCTAGGAATCTTCCAAGAAAGTGTCTATTCTGGATAAAAAGAGAGATACCTTGGGGAAAGGCTTTTTCTATTCATTTCTTATGCCCCACATGGTTAATTCTACTCCTCCTGGCCTGTGGAAGCTACAGTGTGTACAGGATGCCTAGGGCTATGGCAGCCAACTTTCAGCCGTGTGCATTATGCCAGGAGCAGAATGAAGAAGACGGAAGGAAACAGCCTGGGCCCTGCTGACCACATTGCCCCATCTGCTGAGCTCTATGGCCACCACATTCCTCTGGGTTGTTGGCCAATGGCCAGTATCCTCAGGGGGAGAGGGGTGAGTTTTTCTGGGATTTCTGCCCCTGTCAGCTAAGACATCACTATGAGAGATGGAGGTGGCACACCCTAAGTTACTGTCCCAGTGCCAGAGAATTCATTGAAGCTCACTGTGCAGTGGGTGAGGGGTGCCTTAAATGAAAATTATAGGCCCTACCTCAACCTCCCTTCCACTTATTTCCTCATGAGTGGAAGGGGTTCAATGTACCAGCCCAGCCTTCCTCGTTACATAGGTGAAAGGAGATAGAGTGAGTGAAAATATCTGCAAAGTCTAAGGCAGATTGAAGCTTTGGTTATTTTACAGAGGATATGAAAGGGGAAAGAACCAGGATGAGCAAAAGGTTTTTGAAAATAAGTAGCTTCCCAGATGAGGCACTTTCCCTTGAGCAAGTCTCAGGTGTGAGAACATTTGAATCATTACACCTATCATCCCTAGAATGGAAATATGGGATGGCCCAGACAAGAGTCACCTTGTCTTCAAAGGGTTTCCAGACCAAACACACATTGTACTTAAAAGGGTTGGGGGACATGGTTTGGGTCCAGCCATTCATCAGAGAAAGGTAATGACAGGGCAAGGGCATGATCCTGGCAAGGCGGCTTTCTCCAGCTCAGATCAATGCCGAAGGATTTAGCTGTAAGTAATCAGTGGCCATATTCCCAGCAGCCAAGAAAATAGAGACTGATTGGTAAGGGGGAGACAGTGTAAGACAGGGTCTACTGGACAAAGCAAGTGATAACATCTCTCTGAGGCTCCATCAACTCCTCTGTATAATGGGGAAAGTTATATCTATTACTGCATATTGTTATTTAGAAATAAAGGAAGTAAATGAAAGAATGTTTGTGAAAAATGGAATTGATTACCAAAGATAGTATATAATTTGTTAATTAAAAATGCTCATGACAAAGGAAATAAAATTAGCATCACAATGCATTTAACATGCCCTTATGTGGGGCACAGAGTTACTCCATGAATGCTTGTTAACTGACTCTTCTTGTCTTGTATTGTTTTGAGTCATAGAATAGACACATAAGGCATGGCCTCCTGCAAATGCAAAAAGATCTATAACCCAGTTAGCTACAAATGTGGGAAAGGAAAAAACATATGATCATTATCTTAGAAGATTTTCTCATAAGTCTATGAAACTCAGAAAAATCAAAAATTATGAGAATCAGTATAGGTGTTGTGTAACAAGGCTGAATCAATAGCAAAAATCCAAATATCAATACCTTTCCTAGATACTAGCAAAAACCAATTAGAATCTATTAAAAAAAATCTACTTTTAAGTGTCAACAAGATGCCTAGGAATATCCTTAAAAATAAATCTGCCTTGCACAGAAATATCCATAGCAGTATAGTTCACAATATTCTATTTTTTTTTTGACAGTCAGAGATCACAAGTAGGCAGAGAGGCAGACAGGGACAGAGAGAGAGGGGGAAGCAGGCTCCCCGCAGAGCAGAGAGCCCGATGTGGGGCTTGATCTCAGGATGCAGAGAGCCTGATGTGGGGCTCTATCCCAGGACCCCGGATCATGACCTGAGCCAAAGGCAGAGGCTATAACACCCTGAGCCACCCAGGTGCCCCGGTTCACAATATTCTAAAAGGCAAGAGCAACCCAGATGTCCACAAGTAGATGAGCACGTGAGCATATATGTACATGTCTATTTGTATACTGGAATATTATTCAGCCTTAAAAAGGAATGGAGTTCTGAGATATGCTATGGCATGGATGAAGCATTATTGCTGAAATAAGTCAAACAGGAAATGATGAATACAGTATGATTCCACTTACATGAGATTGCTAGAGTAGTCCAATTCATGGAGACAAAAAGTAGAATGTTGCACGCCAGGGGTTGGAGGAGGTGGATTAAGGGGGAATGGGGAGTTAGTGTTTAGTGGATATACAGTTTCAAGATTGAAAAATAAAATAGTTCTAGGGAAGGATGGTAGTGATGGTTGCACAACAGTGTGAATGTAATTAATGCCATTAAACTGGACACTTAAAAATGGTTGAAATGGAAAACTTTATGCTATGTGTATTTTACTATAATAAATTTTAAAAGAGACATGTATGTTCTTTATGAAGAATAAGAAAACTTTACTGAGAAGAAAGATAACATGATCTACGTAACTACAGTTTCACAGTATTTTTTATGAGGAGAAATATGATAAAGATGTTAACTTGTTTCAGATTGTTCCATCAAAGTGCATTTAACCATTTTTAAGATGCTAAGTCATTTGGAAGAATAAACAGAAATAGTTAAGAACATTTAGAAAATACCTGTCATACCTGATATTAAAATATATGAATAAACCAACAGTAATGATGCAAAATAAACACTAGGCACAATCTGTTTTCTGTCCCACCTCTTGGCCATCAGTTCATACCCTCTTCCAAGAAATTTTACCTACTGTGTTCCAGGCACAGCTTTGGGGAGGCTAAAGACAGACAGAAACGATTACAAGGACCTGAGCTTTCCTTATGGAGGGGGCCACAGAGGAAACACCTATCCCAGCTCAGGAGGATTACCTATCTGCAAGTGATCCCACCTGCGCTGCAATCCTAGGCTAGGGCATATGATGAGAAAGAGACTTAAGGCAACCATTCCAGACCCAGGACAAGAAAGCAGTCCAGAAAGAACATAGTATCCAGGAACATAAGGGACTTCATTGTGGAAATTGTCATACTAGTGGAGGGACAGTGCATGGTGACAGCAGGGCCATGAGCCACACCAGTGAGGTCATAGGTTGTATTCTAAAACAACTTTTATCTGCATTTATTTAAATTGAATTTAGTTAACATATGGTGTATTACTAGTTTGAGAAGTAGAATTTAGTAATTCATCAGTTGCCTATAACATCCAGTGCTCATTACATCAAGTGCCCTCCCTAATGTCCATTACCCAATTACCCCATCCCCCCAAACCCTTCCATTAATTCAGAGTTTGTTTCCTGTAGTTTAGAGTCTCTTATGGTTTGCCTTCCTCTCTGTTTTTATCTTAAAACAACTTTTAAGCAGAGAAATAAGCTATTTAAAGATGTAGTTAAGAGACAGCACTGTGGACATTAGTGGAACAGAAGGGAGAGGTGCAAGTGATCAGATTCCAGATCATGACCTCATTTGGGGGTTCAGGGCATTTGTAGAGTCAGCCATTCAGCCATCTCTAAAGTTGTCCTCTCCCATAGTCTAAGCTAGCTCCCATAGTCTAAGCTATCCTGGGTCTTCATTCCTCCCTATATTTAGCAGTGACCATGTGGAATTGTAACAAGGACTTCTGTTACAACCTCCTAGAGATGGGAGGTTGGGTTTGGCCAATGGTGTGTAAGTACATAGGACTGCCCTGGCTGAGTGAGCTGAGTTAGTGGTCCAACAACAGCTACAAAAAATGACATGGAACACATACATGGAGTGGTGCAATGACATGACTTTCATTCCACAACAATGGTTTTGAATATAGCACACAACCCTCACTTTGTAGATGCTTTCTTGGGAAGG